>LOEQ01007451.1:46945-62292 GCA_001685075.1 Bramus lutescens | reverse complement strand
CAGCAATAAGCTTGATAATCCTTATTTTTAAGTGAGTTCTGTTGGAGAAGTGACCTGTGTCTGTGTTTAGGCAGTAGTCACAGATCCTCTCTGGCCAAGTTGAATGTAGACATCAGCAAATGGCTGTGGATGTTTGCTCAGTAGCAACTTTTCTCTAAAAAACGTGACAATACAGAGCTTACGATGAATGAAAATGTTAGCTGTGAACTTCTAAGACAGTGTGTGCAGAGAAATGAGTATGTTTTCTACAAATTTCTCTTCCCCAATTCGAGTTGAGATAGTTACATGCAAAGGGTTTTTTTTTTTTCCCAGTGTACTGATTTAAGCTTGACTGTTTTTTGCCTCAAGAAAGTTCTAAACCCTTGAGTGTGACTCCAGGTGTACTTGCCAGTCTCCATTTATGTCCGTCACTCAATTTTCCTTTTCTTAGTAATTCTTCTGGTATCTATTACATTTTTATTCAGTTCATTCCAACTTTAATATCCAAAATTGTTCTTGATCTTGTGATATGAGTAGTACTTAGTGGTCTGCAACTTTAGCTGACAGTATCAATGTTTTACTGCAGTCAGGCACTACTTACACATCAGCATTCTGAGACTCCCGCGGAGGGATACCATGGTTTAAGCCTCTAGGGCTGCTAATACTTAAGTAGCTAACTGTTGTTTATTGAATATAGAAAGGAAAGTTGTAAATGCAGTATGCACTCATATATCAGTCTCTGCTCGGCAACAATCATTTCACTAAATGATTGAGTATTGAAAGTAGTTCTGCTAATAGGTGGCTGTGTTAAAACACAAGCAAATAAATAATGTAATCTTGAACTTCACTCTTGAAAAATACGTCTCCTAATTAAGATGAAAAATAGTTGTTGTTGTCCTGGCTGTGTCAGCAGCTGGATTTTTTTTACCATTTTCTTTATTATTATTAAAAATTTCCACCTCCTCCCCTCCTCCCATTTTCCCTTTCCAGTCCAAAGAGCAGTCAGGGTTCCCTGCCCTGTGGGAAGTCCANTTTTCTTTATTATTATTAAAAATTTCCACCTCCTCCCCTCCTCCCATTTTCCCTTTCCAGTCCAAAGAGCAGTCAGGGTTCCCTGCCCTGTGGGAAGTCCAAGGTCCTCCAGCCTCCACCGAGGTCTAGGAAGGTGAGCATCCAAACAGACTAGGCTGCCACATAGCCAGTACATGCAGTAGACTCAAAAGGCACTCATGTACCTATACACATATATACACACAAACACACATACCCATATATACATACACACACATGCATGCAGACATGCACACACACATATGAAATGGTAACAACTAAACAAGCATCAAAAGAAAGTGAAATGTGTCATTTTCACACAATGAAAGGCTATAAAACAGTTCTGATCATTAATAAATTGTCAGAGTAAAAATGAGTGAAAAACACTCGAGAAAAGCATGGGAGTCCTGTGTCCGACATTCACGAGGTAGTATCTGGCAGAGCACACAGTGAACTACAAAGACACTATGTTTATTTCCTCAGCCAGGATAGGTGCTCATTAATGTTCATGTTATTCTTCATACTTCAGTTACATGTAATAAATATTCCTTGTATGTATATGTAGCATTTTGTAAGAACTCTGGGGAAACTTCTGTTTTTTAAAAAGCTGTCAGAAACAATCTAGTATTTTAACAATTTTTAATTTATTTTTTAGTATCTTCAAGTAATATGATTTAAAAACCTTATAAAATGTCCTAACTTTTAATTCATAGAACTATTCAAGGAAAAGATTTTCAGTTGCGATTTGCATACAAGGAAACTGAGATGCTATATTGTTTAGTGGCTGTCTAGTATATAGCTAGCAGCACTAGAAGGTAGCATGCATGCAAATCTGAATGGTATGTTGTACTAGGCAGCGCTGCTAAATACAACAGAAAAGCAATGTCCAGAATGAAAATGAAACAGACAAGTTAGATGCTAGTTCTCCATTTTATCTTTGCACAATGAACGTTCTAAGTATCTGCTAACTTCATAACTTTCTTACTAACCATAGTCACAGTTTAGCCTAAATACTAAGTTCTAAAAGTGGCAACAAACACCATCTTGTCCTAACTCCTTTAAGTGAATAAAAGGTTAAGTTTTGCTAGGCCCCCCAAAAAAAATCTCATTTTGTGTTTTTTTGACAATTTTTGTGTTATTGATTTTTTGAGTGTTTTTATTTTCATTTTGGGGACTTGTACTAATTTGCATTTATTTCATGTTTTGCTTTTTAAGCTGGGTTATTATTTAAAGAGAGAGAGATCATAAGGTTGGTTGTGTAGGGAAGGGTTATGGGGGGAATAGAAAGAGGTGTGAGAGAAGGAAATATGAGCAAAATATACTGCATGAAGAAAATTCAAAAAGAAAAAATGTAAATGTATGATACTAGTAAAAAAATTCACATCTATTTTGTTGGGCATATCTCTGATATACAAAGTTGCTCGATAAATGTTCCTGCTCCATCTAAAAAAATTAAATATGTTTTTAAGTAACAATAAATAGTCCACTAACACTAACATGTAATTATTTTATATGTTTAATTTTTTTGTTTTTGTTTTGTGTTTTTTAAGACAAAGTTCCTCTGTGTAGCCCTGCCTGTTCTGGAATTCACTCTATAGATCAGGTTGGCCTCAAACTTAAAAATAACTGCCTGCTTCTGCCTCCTGAATATTGGGATTAAAGGCTTGAGACACTACTGCCTTTTTAAACATATATTTAGTTTGACAAACCATTTTTGATTCAGGTACAACATTTTGTAATTTTCAAAATAATATAAATCTTTCTTGTAGGGGTGCATTACTAAAAGTGTCTATCCTTGACTCTGCCATAAAGAAGTAAAGAATCAACTGAGAATTTATGTCACCTACATGCTCATAGATTTCTGTAATAAGTTTTTTCAAGAAATTTGAGAAATAATTAAATTTACTTCCTCATCTAACAGGACTACCCTTTGCTTAGTCACCTAACACAGTTTCCTAATTGTTAATATCACTTTCCAAAAGAAATTGATGGAGTGAAGGATGGTTCATTTTTAGAGACTATTATGACAAAGGTGTTTCAGCAAATACAGTATTCTATCTCTTCCTGTATATAAAACCAAAACCAGTCAAACCAAACTGAAACCACAGTTGTAAACGCGTATTTCTGACCTGATAAGTTCCCTTTGCAATTTGCCGTTCTCTGCCTTTGTTAATTTCCTTACTTGGACAGTGTCCCAGATGTCAAGTCTCAAAATTCTATTGGGAAAATGTTCTTATTACTAATCTAAGTAGAAAATTTAAGATAATGATGATTTTGAAATATAATATTTTGTATTTTACTTCTTAAAATACCAAGAAACCTGTTAGCTGTGCTCCTCCAAGAAAAAGAAAATGGAAATGTCCTACATTAATCTGGAGCCAAAATAAATGGCACTGGAGGTCCGGATTACACAAACTTTGATGAAAATATCTTCACAAAATTTAGTATCTTTGCCACCTAGGTCTGAAGGTGACACAGAAATAAAACATTTGAATCATTGCAGAGCATAAAGAAAGACGGATCTTTTCAGATACAAAAGAAAGATACTCATTAATGGTTTTAAAAAAGGAAAGAATAAAAAAATTTAAATTGGGACTGTTTCAATGTCAGACTTGCACAATGCCCACTGACAGGGTGCTAATTGATGGCAATGTTATGGTACTTGCTACTTAAAATCTAAGGTACTCAATCCTAATTACTTCATTTCATTCTCACATGTAATGACATAATTCATACTAAACCATACAATTGTCTTATGCTTATTCAAAAAGTTAAAATCCTTTAGGTAAAGTTTTAAGGTCCAAAAACCAGTTTTGCTAGATAGCATGTGATTAGATGTTTCGTGATACCAGAAAATACCTTAAAAGTTCAACTTGCTTAAAAATTCATACATTCAAAAGGTGCCGTTGTGTTCCTTCAATTTTATCACATACATTCATTTTTGTTTTCAAAAATATTAATTAGATATACGTTTGTGTTCATGTGGATGTATGTACTCATAAGAGCATGTGCTTGCAAGCGGTTGCCATTCGGGCTTCTGAGCTTCAGTTATGGGTAGTTGTGAACCAACTGACAAGAGTGCTGAGAATTAAATTAAAGTCTTTTGCAAGAACAGTATTAAAGAAAATATTTTTTTAAAAAAATCAATATATAATAACATCATCCAGGGTTCCAAAGATTTATTATAAATTCATTGTTCTATCACTGAAAATATAGAATTTAGATAAGTGGATACCGTGTACAGTAGATATATAGCTAAAAATATATTGTTTCACCCATATCATGAGGCATCTGTAACAATAACTTATGATGGCACTTAATATCTCTGATTGTTTTAATTTCCTAAACAAAGTTTGAGGATTTGGGTTTTTTGTTTGTTTGTTTGTTCTGTTTTGTGTGTTTGTCTGTTTGATAGCTTGAGAAAGGGCTATGTCTTTGCATGAGTTTCGTTTTGATTGCTATTATAAACACAATGACCAACAAATCTTGGGGAAGTGAAGGGTTTACAAAGCCTTATAACTAACAGTCTATCACAAAAGGGAGTCAGGAAAAAAATTCAAGACAGGAACCTGAGGGCAGGATCTGAAGCAGAAGTCATCAAGGAATGATGCTAACTGCCTTGTTCCCTACAGATTGCTCATTCTGCATTTGTATATGTCCCAGGAGCCTGTGCCCAGGAGTGGTACTGAGCACAATTAATAAAGGGCTTCTTTTATTAATAATTAAGTAAGAAAATATTGCCCAGACTTGTGTACTAGCCAATCATCTGGGGTCATTTTCTCAGCTGTGGTTACCTGTTCCAAAATGACTAAGGAGTGTGGCCAAAAAACTAATGAACACATAAATGTAACCCAGGAGAGAGCAGAAACCCTCCTATTTCCACTCACCATACACACACAATCACACACGCACGTGTGTGTACCACCATGGTCATGTTGTACAATAATGAGCATTCACAGTAAAGAAGACAATGATATATATGTTTTATGTTTATAATTTCTGTCAAAATTTCTATTACATAGTAGATTTTGAAATGAAAAGTACTGGATCATATAGTATATAAGACTGACACTATTTCTGAATTGCTTCATAAAGATATGATGTTTTTATGTCATCTACTAAAACTTCATGATAATGACTCAAAAAACACCTCCCTCCCAAAAGTGTCACAGTGACATAAGAAAAACAGTGTTCACTATAGTTTACTTGGAATTGACTTGATTATAATTATGGTAGAATATTTTCCATAAAAGCATAAGCTAATCATATTTCCTTTAAGAATTACTAAGAATTTTTCACATATACTTCCAAGTAATCACTTTGATAAAAGCAATATTTTGTTACCTAGTTTGTAAGATCTCACTGTATTTAATAACATAAATTATTTAATAGTTAGAATAGACATTCTAGTAGATAAAATTGTAGTTCTTAATTTATTTGTGATATTTTTGCCTACAGAACTATCTAGACATTTATGTTGTACATCCTAATATAGGCATTAGGATCTTTGTGAGGAATCATGTTTATTCCTAAAATATAATTCTTTTGCCGGGCTGTGGGGGCGCACACCTTTAATCCCAGCACTGGAGAGGCAGAGACAGGCAGATATCTGTTAGTTCGAGGCTAGCCTGGTCTACAAGAGCTAGTTCCAGGACAGGATCCAAAGCTACAGAGAAATCTCGTCTTGAGAAACCTAAAAAATATAAAACATTCTTTTATATAATTAACAGATATTCTAAATTGTCTTTAATAATTCTGATACCCCTATCCAAGTAGGGTAAAAGAGGCAAAAATTTTTGTTCTTTGCTTTCTTTCCAATGGTAAAGTTGTTTTTGCAACATCCTCATTTTAAAAATTAAGGCATACAGTCACACAACCCTGAATGTACCAGATCTAATCAGAATGACTGAGTTTTGAAAGAACAAATTAAATAAGTACATTGTTAACTGTGAGTATGGACTGTGATAGGTGATAAGCATCCAGTGGTGAAAACACAGCCTATCCCCTTGAGGAATTTACATTTGAGAATAAGAAAAAATATCAAATAACTATATACTGCAATGTAAAGTGTTGGCAAATGTTTTGCAGAAGGAAAGTAAAAGAGAAAGTAGAAAGAGAGGACTGGACACTCCTGGGTAAAGGGGAGATATTCAGAGCAGGTGACAAATGGTTACTCTGGGAATAGCTGAACAGATCCCTGTGTATGAATTAAGGAACATTCTGTTGAGCCCTTTACTGTCTTTCTTTGTATAAATTCATAGGTCAGAATTTTGTTGTTAGCAATTATGCAGAAATTTATCAGCAAGTTAGCAATTCTATTTCAAAAAGTTGTGGTATAAAGAACAGGCTGCAGAACTGTCTTGTTGATGTTGTGTATAGCTCACATTAATTAAGCTACTTAAAAGGAACCGATGTGCTAGATCCACCATAGTCAATACTTCTGCAAAACTTGATTCTCCAATACCCACCACCCAACTAAGTGTAGCTGCTGTTCGTGTCACTCTGCACCTTTTTTGAGGGAAATGTCATTGGATTCTTCGGACTCTTGCTCTGTGTTCGCAATGGGTATCGAGTTCTGACTGGTGCACCTTCTCTTTTGAGTAGAGAATGTGAGGACATTGTCAAGAAAAAGTACTACTTTTCTATTACTGCTACAATTATGATACTTAAAAAACAGTAGCATAAGCTACTGTTGAACACTGATATTCCCAAAGTGATTAAGGAAAACACTACGCCATTTCCATTTAAGAATATTAAGCCTAAATGCATTATTCAAATTTTCAAAACACCCAAGTTACTTATTTATAATTACTAATCATTTTTAGTCACCTAAATAAAAACATTAATTCTATTCAGGCATAAATTGTATTCAATTCAAAACAGAATTTAATATATTTTCTCATAAAATATTAACATCACAATAATTATGCAAACCTAGGTGCATTTTAATATGAAGAGAACCAAGGAAACCACACACTAAGAAAAGCAGCTTGGAGATGTAATGCCAAACGCTATTTTCTAAGTGGAAAGTCTGTGTAAGCCACTCTTTCTGAAGTAATCTGAGGGTCACATGCAGTTAATATTACATATTCCTAACTTTAATGCTCTTCTGAGAAATGGTCAAAAATATATACTCATTTTGTATTCTAAGTGAGATAATGTAAATTACTCAAGATTTCGAATAATGTACTGCTTGAATACAGAATAAGGAAATATGAAAAATAAGTGAGACATTTCTTCTGCTTAGTACCTTAATACTTTAGAGATGTGATTTTGCTTAAACACATTATTATTTGGAAAACATTTAGTAAGTAGGACTACATTATCTCTAGAAGATTATGAAATCTTTTCTTAGACAATAAAACTTGAAAATAACAAAGAATAGATAAATCTCAAACTACAAATGATTTGAATATCAGAAACAAAAATTATAAATCTTGATAAACTAGTCATATGCAATTCATAAACAAATGATAATAAATTGTAAGAAGTAAACAGGATTTATGAGAAAAGCACAAAGGGAAAGATTGCCATTATACAGAAGAGGATACTTATAAAAATTTTTCCTCGTATTTGTAGTCAGTGAAATGAAAATTAAAACAATATTGAAATACATATGAAATAGAGAACTTAAATTTTTTGTTATGTCTGTGTTGGTGATTGTGGAAGGTACTGCTAGAGAAGATGGTTGGATTATGAATTTTTATTTCTATTTTTGAAAATAGAATTGGTTATATATTAAAGTGAACTGCTGAATATTGACTAGAAAATTCTGCTTGCACATATGGACAGTTGTGTTATATATGAAAACATAAGTACCAGCATGATTCCCGTAGATTTGCAGTTAGGACAAATATGGAGAGAAATTAACTTAATTTAAATATCTAATGAGAGGGAAGTGTTTATATATTTTTTACTACAATGATTTTATGGGATTATCTGTTATTAAAAAGGATGAGTCAAGCTACTAATTTCAGCCTAAAGGAATAATCACATGTTTTTAAATGAGAAAAAATAATTTGCACTACAGGGAAATGCAAATATCATTATCCTATCTTAAGAATTTATGCAAACTGCATATGCTTGCATATACACATATGTATATATACTGCATATATATATGTATGTAAAGAAAAGTAAGATGTATTACACATATACTTCTTTATGTCTAAAAGTATAGCAAAAGTGAATCACATAAAATATTTATTATTTAAAGGATCTAATGGAAAGAAGCCGGGAAGAAATACTAATTTCTTAAACATAACAACACTAATTGCATTAATCACTTTTGAGAAGTTGCTTCAGTTTTAAAAATTATGTGAATTTTAAATAAATTTCCAATATCAGTTGAAAAGTTCTATGATCCTACTTATACATCTAATAAAAGAACAAGCATATACCCCCAAAAGACTCATTACTAAAACTTCATTGCATCATTATTCAGAACATTTGAAGATTGGAAAGAACCAAGTATCTATCTACTTAGAAACTGTTAAACAATATGTGGTATATCTTTATGATCCCATATATAAATGCCTTCCACCAAGAATGTCCTGAAGGAAAGTGTAATCCAAATAGAATAGTAGCTAACTAAACTTCTTAGACCAGCAGGAAAATGACACAAAAGAAGTGTCTTTTGTAATTTTTCTGCTTTGAAGGTGTGGACTGTGAAGAATTTTCTAATATTAAATGGTAGTGACAGCTTCATACCCTTGTTAGTAGCCATAGTCTACTTAAGAGGGTGAATTATATACTATGCAATCGTATCTTGATAATGCTGAAAAAAGCAATGACTATTTTATGCAGCATTGAAGCTACAAATGTAATCTTTAAATGCTGTGCTATGCTCATTATACTGAACATTATACATCCTGACATCTCATCAGATGGAATCCCATGTAAGTGAATTTGCTACTGTTTTTAATTTCCACTTAGACCCTACCCTCTCATGGTATCCTGAGTTTGTAATCTCAACACTTATGATGCAGAAGAAAATGATCTCCAAGAACTTGAAACCACTCTTCTCTATCCAGTAAGTTCCAGGTAGTTCAGGATTATATTGAGATTGTCCCAAGACAGGAAAAAAAAATGAAAACAGAAAACCAAAAAAAAAAATGGGAGGATAGACATTTCATTTTAACTTGTCAATTATTTTTCTAAATATCAAATTTTGCATGGAAAGATCTAAAGTTTGCTATAGAACCACTTGACTTTTCCTACATGCCTAGTGATTACATGTCAATCTTGTATAGGAAGTACAGGTCTATAGAAGCACCAATTTAATACTTTGAGTCAATACAACGTTAGCATAGCTCTAAACAGTAGGATTTATAGTAGATGTTTCTTCAGGACTCCTCCAGTGTGTTTAGACAGTTGAAACTACATCTAAATAACAGTTAACACAATATAATCCATTTAAGAGAAAACCTGGAATCTCATCCCTAACCGTTGATACATAGGAAGATCAATTGTGACTAATTAGATGCTGTTTTCCTTGACTTTTTGTTCTACAACTCTATTTTTCATAAGTAAGATTGTTAGCAACAAATTAGATGTGACACTGTTTATAACTGCTATCCTAGTATTTGGAAAGTTGAAGCAGGGGAATTACTGTGAGTTCAAGGGATAGTCTGGGCCACACAGTGACTTAA
This sequence comes from Bramus lutescens, assembly GCA_001685075.1. Classification (NCBI taxonomy): domain Eukaryota; kingdom Metazoa; phylum Chordata; class Mammalia; order Rodentia; family Cricetidae; genus Bramus; species Bramus lutescens. Next base: position 52,612 of record LOEQ01007451.1, on the reverse strand, counting down.
AGAAAGAAAGAACCTGTCACAAAACACATATAATTAGATGGGATAACATCACAGCTTTCAGTCTGGGTAGGGGTCTTGACAGTCTCTATCCAGTATTCCTACCCCATAGATAATTATGTCACATAAACAACACAGTTTCTTCTGTGTGTTAGAGTGGTAAAAGATTGTATTTCTAGGTCAGATTAAGTACTTTCTAAGCATTTACCTGGTCACTTACTTAACCTTTCCACAACAGTGTCCTTCCTTACAAAATTGGAAAATCATATCAACTTTGTGATTCTATTGGTATCTCCTTAGCCTTAACCATCACTAAAATCAAGTCTCATAGTGCCTCTTTTGTTTTGTTTTTCAAAACAAGGTTTCTCTGTGTAGCTTTTGAGCCTGTCCTGGAACTAGCTCTTGACCAGGCTGGCCTCGAACTCACAGAGATCCGCCTGTCTCTGCCTCCCAATTGCTGGGATTAAATGCATGTACCACCACTGACTCTTAAAGAAACTCATTCAGTAATAGTTGATTCTCTTTATCCTAACTTAGCCTACAACCTACTACCTTAATCAAAGCCTTTCTCCCTGCTTGATCCTATTTTTAGAATAACAAACTCTGCCAATACATCATCCTATTACCCTAGGCAAGTCTTTATACTTCTAAAACATCTAATGCACAGTTACAGGAATAAGTTACCAAGTAAACTCTAATGGCTTACCATGACCTTTAAAATCTCTCTTGATCTAATCTCATCTTCCTATTGTTTCAGAGAAAATCATATATTTATAGTATTGGAAATAACTTGCATTCTCTAATTCTGTCATTTTTCTAATGGCATTGTAAAACACTATTTATTTTCGCTTTTAGTTTCTTTCCCTAATTTTCTTTGACTTCCTACATTTCACAATTCCCTTTTCCATTAAAGGATATTAAAAAATGACACCTTACTTATCCCAGCTTTCACATTTTGTCTTCATCTAAATTTTACATAATTGGCAAAGGTATAATCATCCTACTTTGAAGCCATGCCTTCCTTTTCCAAGTCTCTGAATCAGCAGTTTTTAGGATTTAGAAGCCTATTAATTTTTTATTTAGTAATTATTTAGCATTTTTTCAGAACTTCTTTACTGTAGCTTCTGGTGATTTATATATTTTATATGTAACATCAAAAAGGCATGTTATCCCCCACAATATTGTCTGCCCAAAACATCTTTTCACAATGAGCAGTCCATAGTCATTTGATGTGTTCTCCTCTGGTCAGTTTGCTTTCAGTGTGATCATCCAGCTAAGCAACCTGCACCCTCAGGAGCCCATTCAATGTAATATAAGCTTCTGCATCAACAAGAAGATAAAATCGCAGTGTATAGCTTCAAATCAATTGAAAAGGCATTCTGCAATGTTTGAAATGGAAAAACACAAAAAACATTGTGTTCCCATATTTCAACCTCAAAGGACAGTCACAAATCTTTATTTATCATTTTTAGTTTTGATATGTTTGGGGGCTTTGTTATTTATTAGAAATCCTATGTGAGTTATCAAAAGCATACTAATAAAAAATGACTGAATAGCAATAAGGACTAGAGTGTCTAATGTAGAGATAGGCTAAGTATTTTATACCTACCCCACCTATAATTTTTCCTGGCAAATGTTTAAATTCTATATTTACATATTTCTTACATAGGTAGAAGAACTGCACTAATCCAATTACCTTGTTGTCTATGTAAACTGTAAAAATAATTTCTAAAACACAAATTTCTCATGAACACTAATCAAATTTTAGAACAATTCTCAATGTAAATTGTGTATGTGTGTATGTGTGTGTGCACACGTGTAGTCTGCAGGTATATGTAGACATGTTTGGGTGCGGGTGTAGAGGCCAGAAGTTGATGACATGTGAACCTTCTATCACTGCTATCCACTTTAGTTTTTGAGACAAGGTTTCTAATTGAACCTGGACCTGCTGGTTAATCAAGAGGTGCAGCTCAGGGAGCTCCATGGGGTTACAATTCTCCAAGGCCCTAGAGTTCGAATTGTAGGTACATTGCCACATCTGGCTTCATATTGTGGGTTCTGGGGATCTAAATACAGACCCCCATGCTTAGGTGGCAAGGACCTTACTAAGTAAGCTGTTCCTTCATCCCTCAATGCTGACTATATCCTGACTTTTTCTTTGATTGTCTTACAAGAACAGGGAATTTTAAAGAAAGAAGAAATATATCTTCAGTGCCCCCCAGCTCTGTTATCTTAGACTTATTTTATTGTTCATATTATAATGTTCCCTTTCTTCGCTTGGCCTCAGAACTTCCATATAGTCTCATGACACATTTGTCATGTTATTCTTGCAAAGCTATGTTATAGTTTAGAAGTGCAAACGTAGTGAACAATCTCTTCTTAGAAGGAACTGAGGTAATAAATAAACTATGCAAAATAAACATTCATGAGCTTAAAGTAGCCTTGAAGTTCAACAGAAAAGATGATCAAAAGCTTGGTATTTCTTAAAGATTAATTACAGCTAATTCCAAAGATTAACAAAATATGAGGTAGAATAAAAATAAAACCGCTAGAAAAAGGTGAGTTGAAGATAGAACTAGGTTTAAGAAGGTTTAATTTTTCGGGAGTTGTGTCGGGGTCCGTGGCCCCAACATAGTAACTATTTTTCTCTATCTTGACCGGTACGGAGGCGTGGGGAATAATGAGACACAGTTCACACAGCAATATCGGAAGGACATCTCAGGCTTCATCCATTCCTGAAGATTTACCCGCGTTTATTATTTAAACACCTTTTATCCCCCAGGTAAACCAAGGTGGAAGCTCATTAATATTTTCTTTTCAGGGGACATGGGACTACCCAAACGCCTACAACTTAAGTTACCAGCTTGGATTCAACACCTCTCCCCAGGCGATCTACTTTTTAACAAAAGAGAAGGAGCTATACATCCTGGTCTTTGTTAGCTTGTTTGGCAGGACTGCAGCTGCCTTAAAATTTAAGCAGGGGGGAGGATCTTTGTCTTCCCACAGTGCAGGGAACCCTGACTGCTCTTTGGACTGGAATNGAATTGGGAGGGGGGCAGGAGGTGGAAATTTTTAATAATAATAATAATAAAATTAAAAAAGTTTTATATGACTTTAGAGTTCTTCTTTTATGATATTTTGTTTATGATTATCATTAATTGTTTTCTGTGTACCATAGTAAAAATAAACTATAGTTCATAATAAAAAAATTAAGCATGACCAGAGAGCCTGTCTTGCATTAAATATGGGCCTACAGAGTTGAAATGAGCAAGTTTTTAAGTAACAAACCTTGGCTGGGATGAAACAAATCAAGATAATAGTATAGTTGTCGTTTTATCTTGAGGAGACATGGGGGAGATTTTGAGTTTTGAGAATGAGATGACCTACTAAAAATGAGGAATGATGGAATACAGTATTTTAGCCTATGTTCCTTGACTATAGAAGAATATTCAAAGTTAGATCCTTTATAAAAAAAAATTTTTGCCTTTTAGAGTCAGAAGTGAAAAACTCTAAAAGCAAGAAATCAGCCCTGATTTTCTGTCTCTGATTAATTCACATTTTGATTTTTAGTTATTCTGAGACCATGAGCAAGATTGACACATGACAAGAAAGGAAGGAAGGGAGAGCTGGTGTGAGTTCATTGTACTTGTTACTTTTTCTAATACTATCTGAAGGACCCACTAAATCCCCTATCATTCTAATGCCTCTGACTACACCTTTTATCAAATCCACTGCTGTGGTCAAACCCTGCAACACTGGCACATAGATCCTTAGAAGTACCACATCAAATCCATAACATATGGGAGTTAAAACTATGTATAGAGCTTCCTTATTTACTTGGAGTAGAAGTTCTACAATAGAAAGATGGTAAACTTGAAAGAAAAGAAACTAGATTACTTGACCAAATGAATGGTTGTTAAAGAGGCCCATGTATTAATTCATCATTGCAAGCATTTTACTATTTAAAGAAATTGTAAAATTCTGTGGAGAAAGCAAATGATACATGTTATACATGGTTCTGAAGAAAGATTAATGGTTTTCTTATGTACAAAACATCTCCTTGGGAATATGTGGTCATTATTCCATGCAAATATCATCTATGGAATACCTTATGCTAATAGCAGATTTCCCCACAAACTCTCTATTCAATATAGAAGTTTAGACAGATCGATAAGCCGAACATAATTGTGGCTGATACTTATTAGCATGTAGTCAATATAAGGAAGTGCTCCCACATATACTTGACTATGAGGAATAATACAGAGCCTTTCAAAATATTGCAAAATAGAGCCTGCTAATCATGGAAGCACAAAGTAAAAATGTTCTGGAAGATGTTAGCAATGTAGAAAGCCCGTTAACAGAATCAAAAATACTGAGTTTTAGAACCCGATAATTGAGAGTTTCTTCTGAACCATAGACCGGGAGAATTGTTCAAAGGCCTCCACAATTCTGCTATGCAGCCTCATAAATATGGCGAGTCTTGGGATAATCCTCAGTTCTAGGCAGCATGTAAAGTAAGACCATATTTTTGTCATTTTGGTTGTCTTCAAAATTAATTGTCCAGAATCAGTTCCCGTAGCATTTAGTGTTGCACACATTCTCTCCCTGCTTTGTGCTTCTGTTTTCCCCTTGGATTACTTGGATTGCACTAGGAAGTACTGCTTAGGTTCCCAATATTTGCATTCCCTTCGCTCTGACACTGCATGTTTCAGACTTTTATGCTCTGCAGTGTGGCTCTAGAGGGCAACTTTACCACATGCTGCCTTTGAAATCACTGCCTCTGATTGCTTGGGTGGGTGCCACAGTATTTCCATATGGCTCCCAGTAGCTCCATCCCACCTGATATACCCACTTAGACACTCTCCAATGGAGAACAAAATATTGCAAAAACAAATTGAAAGTCACTGAACAAATGAGGGCGTTAAACCCAGTGGGGTGGACTAGATGAACAGAGCACTGCAGAGCTGATCAGGGAAACATACAGCCTGAAAACACAAAGAAAGCTGAGCCCGTAACAGTGGAGGGGCCTTCCAATGCATGGGTCTGATACCTCCAGTCATTTCAAAGAAGCCTTACCAGGGTGTGCTAATTGGGAGCAAAAACTGTTCTGGGTGTGAGCAGACAGGGCTTCAAAGTCCACCTGAGCTATTAGTGGCTTCTATGATTTCAGACAAAGCAACCCAAACTGCTTACAATGCCTCAGTTAGAAATAATAGTGTTCCCTCACATGTACAGAGCACAAATCTGGTAATATGAGAGAAGTACAAAACCATACCATTTATTTATAAGAACCATTTCTATAAATTGTAATGAATTATATTCCAGATACTACAGACTTTATTCTGTGAGCAGAAGCAGCTACGCTGCCACTGCTGCTTTCTCTATCCAGATGGAATCTGCTAAGAACAGTTATAGATTACACGATTAGGAATTGGCATTCATTTCTCAGTACTGGCGAAATGATAGCACTAAATAATGAAGAACATCAACGCAGCGAAGGATCATGTGAACAGTGACACACTCTAGCAGAGATTTTCAATCTTACTAGCTGTTAGATGAAAACTCAAATGCAACCAGGCGAATTTCCTTTGTGTGTGTATGTCTGCATGCATGTCATTTACCACCTTACTACTTTGAGGCAGCATCTCTCTCTAAGTCTGGATTTTGCAG
>LOEQ01007451.1:25101-38590 GCA_001685075.1 Bramus lutescens | reverse complement strand
TGTGATCAAACCGGACTCTCTGAATGTGGCTGACAATGGGCGCTGACTGAGAAGCCATTGATAAAGGCATGGGACTTGTTTTTACAGCATGTTCTGGCTTTTTAGAACCCTAGTCTATATGGATGCACAGCTCCCTAGGCCTGGATATATGGGGGAAGGGCCTTGGACTTCCCACAGGTCAGGGTTCCCTGCCCTCTCTCAAGCAAAGTGGGAGAGGGAGGAGGGGGTGTGGGGGAGCAGGTGGAGATTGGGAGGAGGGAAGGAAATGTAAATAATTGAATGGAAAAATTAAAAAAAAGAAGTGGCAGGCTTGAACATCATGCTTCCCACAGAAAGTAATTTATTCATTCAATGTACCTGCATGTTTTCCATTTCTGACATTTATACATAAAATACAAAGAAAAACGAAAATTTTGGTGTAAATTCAATAATTAATATAATTGACAAGAAATGAGCCAATATAAAATATAACTTTGCTTTCTTTGCAAAATAATCTTGTATTCTCTATGCAGATGTGCATATACCTACATAAATGGTACCTCAATGTGCACATGCATGCATGCCTACATGACATACACATGTCCACACAAATACAGCACACACATACATGCAAATGCACACACATACAGAAAAACAAACATATAAAAGAAACTCTTATTTCATTATTTCAAAATTTGCAATATTTTAGTTGTACATATCTGATTTAAAAACGAAATAATGCTTTTAATGTATGAGCATATTTTCAATTAAAAAATAAAATATAAAATACTATTGATAAATACCTGTTTCTTTTAATGCGAATGTGGCATTCATAATCAACAAACATTCAGCATCCAAATAGTCCTGAAGTTTTTGTCTGGTTTACAATACTGGAATTCTGTGACTTGCTGTACATGACATAGGGAAAAATGTCTGTGACCCAGATAATCTCATTGCTTTGTTGAACTGAAGGTTTTCTTCGAAAAGAGACACTTGCTGCTAAATATGGTAGAGTTAATCACTGAAATTTTATCTTGGTTAGCGACTTATGGAAAGCATGAAAGATTAAGTGTGTTTATATATGCTCTTAAAAAACAAAATTGCTGAGTATTCCACTCCCATTGACCTTTCTGAAAAGTAAAATTTATAGTTATCAAGTTTACCTTCATAGAAATAAATAACATCACAGGCAAATTATCTATAACAAAATGGGATACGGTTTTTAAGTATCTGACTCTTTTCAGAACACATTTCACATTGATTTGATCTACTGAACAATCCATAAATATAGAAACCACATATTTGCTTTTTAAAATACAAGGCAATGGGTCCACCATTGATTGAATGAAGAGCTGTAGCACTTGTTTTAAGAGCCTTAGCCAGCACCAAAACTTGTTGAATTAGAAAATAACAGATAAGCTAAGCATATGTCTTAAAGCCTTATCCAAATGTCTAGGCTCCAAATATTTACCAGTCAGAGCCACTGTCATATAAATCTTGCAGCATTAGACCAGTATAACAAATCTGAAAATGCAGTTTACCTAGGCAAATATCCAATTATACCTGCACTACTTATCTTGATCTCTTGAGAGATGCTACTGAATTTCCAAATGGGTGGACACATGTGAAATTGAATGAAAATATCAGTTAACATTCCTCTTCACATAAGTTAGCATGAATACTTTCTTTCTACTTGTAGGATTGGAAGAAAACAGGGAATCCCAGATCCATTTCCATCCCTGTGTTCTCTACTAGCAGCTTCTCCATTATCTTAAAGGTAGATTTAATCCCATCTGTTGGGAGACTTCAGGAAACCCTACCATGATTGAATGAACCAGACTCTAAATCCACTTTGCATACCATTACAGACTAGATTGGCTTGTCTAGCTTTGGGAAAATGCTTTTCTGTTCCATGGAACTCACATAGCACACTAATAGGTACTACACTGAATAAAGTGTGCATGCATGTAATAAAGTTCCCAGCACATCCTGCATGCTCAGTAAATGGTGTATTACTTCCACAACAAGTTTATAAAAAGTTCAGTAGAGTGCAGCATTTATAAAAGAAAAGGTAAAGTTGTGTGACTATACATAGTAGTGACAAAATATAGGCTACAAAAGTAGGCTTTAGGATATCAGAGGAAAGAAAAGTCACTGTGTATGGGTCAGCTGATGTGGTCAGACAAGGTATCCATGAGGAGGTGAGTCTGGTTACCATCCAAGTCCTTTTGTGTGGTACCAAGAATATATAATTAAGCCATGACAGCTAAATGACCGACCCATAGTACAATAATAGCATGTTCCTTTGACTTACTTCCGTTTTTTGACAATTTTCTTCTGTTTTGAATTCATTATGCCATGGTAAAAATAGTCTTGTTGACAGAACAAGAATATATACATAAAAATATTTCTAAATAAAGAACACTTAAAGCTATTCATTTATTATTTAGAAAAACCACATGCAGAAATAAACATTCTGATATGTTTTCTAATTTCTTCACAACCTTATTGTCAATTGATTCGTTTATTTCCTTGTGACAAGTGCTTTAGGCTGATCCTAGGTCTTTATATATGTTAAGTAAATGTTCTACCCACGACTCATATCCCCAGATCTCTGTTCTTGTTATACAGGGACAAAGCTTCATTAAGCATCCTTATTTGACCTTGAACTTATTCTACAGCCCAGCAGACTTGATCTAGCTATTTTTCAGCCTCAGCCTCATTCCCTGAATTTCTGCAATTGTAACCCTAAATGTCCATGTCCAAATAAAAAAATTATTCTTCAACATATATGCTCTCATAGTGGTCTGAAACTATCAGAGATACTTGCTATAGAAATGAATAATTTGCTTTGGTATAGAACTTGGTTTATTAATACAAATTAAATTTCAATTATGTTAGACTGTATATGTATATTTCTGCCCTTGATGAAGATATTGTATTTGTGTTATTCATTTAAAAATGGTAATGTATAACTAAGAAATATAAGTTAATAGATAGCCATCTATAGTAGTCAAGCTTGTTATTATGTTAGTTAGATTTTCTAGATGTATAGAGATATATTTCAGTTAGATATGTATTCTTCAAATCTTTCAGAGACCTTCAGAATATGGCATGGAAAAAGTTTTAATAACTTAGGACCTTTCATGACAATGAGACACATCTGCTCCTGGCAGCACAAGCTGCTTCAAGAGGATGATGGGCAATGAAGAGACTCCTTATGGAGTTGGTTAGTCAATTGGATGAGAAACTGCTCTTTCCTGGACTGCCAAACTAGCCATTCAGGACCTACAGAGAAATGACTGCTGGACTTGCCTAAAGAGGAGATAGTCCTTTGGGGTTCCTGCTACATGAAAGAGTCTGCTAGACTTTCTGCAGGACACAGAAGAAAGTGACTAACAAACTGCCAATATAGGCAGACCTCTCTTTGAAATGTCCTGCTTCATGTAAAAGTCTGCCAGAGAATATGGGCCTGTAGGCTGAAGATGGATGACCAACGGTACAGAAAACTTTGGGTGACTGTCCAGGCAGCCACATGTCTCTGTCAATTCTAGAGTTTTGTAAGCTGCTTACATTGTACTTCCTGTTTACTAAGGTAATATTATAGCCTTCTTGTTTAGGTTTCATGTAGACAGCAACAGCAATAAGGAAATCATTATTGAAAGGTAAACATCTTATGATTTGCTCTTTCATTTGTATCTTAGGAAGGTTCCTGCCCAGTCATTGCCTTCCATTTCTACCATTTACTCTAAAACTAATCTCATCCTTCCCAACCTCTTAATTCAAGTCTTTGCAACTATCTGCCTCCTAAATCAATTAAACATTTCCTTTCTTACCTATATTACAATATTTGCCATTTTTGACATTCTTCCTGAAAACATTTTTGATTTGCATTATAACATCTTAATGCTGCTCTTTACATTATGTTTCTTTTCCTTGTCTTTCTGCCTTTTCGTATGTTCTCTTTTCTGTCCTGTGTATTAGGGGAGACGAATATAGTCATGGTCAGTATGGCTGTCTTTCCCTCCCTTACTTTAATCAATTCAACAGCAGAAGACACCTGGCCAACTACTTCAACTGCAGCTTCTCATTTATGTTACCACTGACCTGGCCCCACTCCTTCCTTCCCTGTACTATTTTGATGATTGCATAGTTTGCTAACAGTATTTCTTGTTTCCATTTTATTTTCCCACACTATTATTGCCACCACCAACAAAGACAAAACATGACTTCACTCTTCATGAAATTGCAAATAAAATTGTTAGTATTCAACTGCACTTATTGAGAAAGAAAGACAACATTTTAAAGTGTGGGGAGCAATTAGACTAATTTAAGGATTATGCTTGTCCCCTTTGAGAGTCACCAGCTGATAATTTCAACCACACATTCTGTGCTTCAGCCACAACAAGGCATGGCTCAGGGTTAGGCTTTCCTTTGTCTCTCAGGCCTTCCATCTCCTTGCAGGTACTAACATCTAGAATGTCCTGTGCGGCATTTATCTTCAAAGCCCTGTGCTCATCTCTCCATCAAAACTTTTCTGGGCAACCTAAATGGAGTATGAATTTGAGTCATATTGTATTTTAAAATAATTAGTTTCAGGGCATGTAAACCCAAAATATGACAGCTTTAAAGCTGAAGAGCACTCTGCAACTTTCATCTGAAGCACACGCAGTACCCAAAGAAAGAGATGTCTTTGCTATGACACCAATGCACACAGTATATGACACACACAGAGCACACAGGACTTTCTATGTTTTCTCCATTTATTATTATTTCACACTGATGTTGTCCAATCACACATTTGTATAGCCATACATTCTTCTATGAAATTCGTACAAAATGTACAAGGTTTGGGCTAAGGAGATGACTTTGGGGTTAAAGTTCTTAAACAGGCAACTTTAGAATCTGGTGTTTACCATCAGAGCCTATGTAGAAAGCTTAGCTCCATAGCCCTCATTTGCATCCATAGAGCTGGCTAGGGGTTGGAAGGAGACAGATTACGGCATCCTCGAAGCTAACTAGTCTGGTCAAATCCCTCAGTTCCAGTTTTAGAGGGAGACTCTATCTCAAAAATAAGGTGAAATAAATAGGGGAAGATACGTGATGAGATGGATTTTTAGCCTCTGGGTACCTGCAAGTGTGTTTATACAAACATATATGCCACAAAAACACAGATGTATACACACACACACACACACACACACACACACACACAGACACGAGCATAGCTACCTGAATATGTGTATGCGAAGAAATACACAGGCTTCCTAGGTCAGTGGGTTCTCATTTTGAAGGCTACTATGTTATACAAACTTCATACAAAGTCCATGTGTTTTCTCTTTTAATTAATTAATTTTATATCCTGATCACATTTTCCTCTCCATTTGCTCCTCCCAAATCCCCTCCCTCCTCTGTTCAGAGGTCTTAACAATAAATAGTGATGCATGAAGACACTTGTTTTTCTCTCTAAAAACTATTTTTATATTGTTTTGTACAATTACTATAGGGCTTCTGGCTCATTCGTATCCATCACATATTTTGATGAAGTGATTATGACATTTATATTTTAAAGAATTTAAGCAAATGTCTTTACTTATCCATAAAACAAATATTATATTATTTCACTTTATCATAAAATAATAGTTTTATCCAGGACAACAATGATGAAAAACTGCAGGCCACTTCATATACAAATTAAAAATAACCTCTTGTCCTGCATGCTGCAGCAGGCCTGCAATCTCCTGCAGGTGAAATATAAACATGAAGAAGAAGAGTTCAAGTCCAACCTCAGCTGCATAGAAAGTCAAAGGACAGCCTGTGTTATAAGATCCTGTCTCAAACAACAAAAACAAATCAAAGATTTTTCAGAATCTTTTAGTATATGTAAAAGTTAGTATAGAAAGAAAGATTATGTGTGTAGCAAAAACTAGCTAAGTGACATCCTTAAAACAACACTTCATAAAGCAGTTTATTTTGCACATCTTCTCTAATTTATATATATTTTGTTTATACCAAATTATTAATAACAAATATACTTCAAATGCAGCTTTATCAAGGCAGGAAAGTAATTAAAATGACTTTAAATCATAGAAGTATGATATGCCCTTTACCTTCCATTTATTAATTCAAGTTCTAAGTAAAACATAAAGTCTCTTCTCACTTCATGTTTTTGCACTTGGATCTTTTGTGATTAACATAAATTCTGATGTATTACTGCCAGGGTGTAACATTCTGTCATATCTGTGAATTCCACAAAGTCTTCAACCATGAAAAAGATGGTTGTATGTTGTTTTTAAAATGTCTGAGAATTAATCATTTATTTCCCCTTTCTGCCATGTCTTTTATGATCTGCATGTTTCTTGAAGATAAGGGGAGTGGGAATATTAAACACTGCTCCTACTCTTGATGGCAGAAGAAATGAAACTATCAACCCACTGCAACAGCTATGTACTCGGGTTGGCGGGTGCAATAGCCTGTCCAATTTCAAAGTCTTCCTAATACCTTTCTTGAATTATGAAAAGCAAAATCACTTTGACAGTTGTCTGCTCTATTTTTAGAATCTGTGCCTTTTGTCACATAATTATGCATAATCTTCTGTGTGCATGGAGCATGAAGACAATACAGGGAAGATTTAAAGAGCTTGAACTAGCAGAGTATAAATGACACATGAAGCAATCTTAAATTCAATCAAAAGATTCACCTTTACAAAGAATCTTTCCAAGCATTTTCTATGTTCATGCATGGCTCCCCATTAGGAACAGCACTTTTAGAGTTGACAATTGGAAAAAGGCAAACAGTTGAGACCATCAAAGATTACTTTGGGTTTAACTTTCTAATAGTTTCCAGTGTGAGGAAATTTATCTTGCAAAGTAAAATTTTCGAAGCCTAGATAAGGCTACAGGAGCATTGATTTCACCTTATTTCTTCAGGCAGAGGTTCTGTGTTTGTAGCCCTAACACAACATAATGATTGGAATAACACTAGAGTAGATGCTAAGTTGCAAGGATTTACAAGGGTAAGAACAGAGTCTCCAAAGACTGGCAGGAAAGAAAATTGGTATCAGTTTGGAAGAAAACTTTGGAAAGTAAACTTTAGAATTATTTTGAATAAGCAAAGATTTTATCCTGGTAAGTCAGGTATTATTCTCAGAAAGTGAAGGAGCCTTTAAAATAATGGAGTCACAAAAATAATGAACATTTATTATATTATGACAAGTTGTTTCTAATTATATCACCCTAAATACTCAATATAGTAACAGTTTGGTATATTAACATGGCCATACTTGGTTCTAATCTGAATGGAGGGTGCACTTTAGATTGCTAAGAAGAGTAATTTCTTTATGGCACAGCAGACCCCCTATAGGCCACATCAAACAAGCAGATGGTACATAGATGAGAAAGTCAGACTCATCGTATTCTGAGTTCTATATCCAGTGGGAGGAGATCTCAGAAACATGGAACAATTATCAGTAGAATGAGGCCCCATAGAATGCTACTTTTAGATTTTAATGTCTCGCCTTCCCCATTTCCTTGTGTTCCAACATTCTACAGAACTGGTCTAGAATGTTTGGAGTAGTAAACCATATGATGTTCTCTTTGATGTTTACTTAGGTTTCTGAGCTATGTGCAGAAACTGACTTTGAGTGTGTTGAGTGCGTGTTTGCTTGTCTGTATGTGCATCAAGTGAATACCATACCCACAGAGTCTAGGAAATGGAGTTTTCTCATCTGAAATGAAGAACAGTAGGTTTTCAATTCCTTGCCCATGTTGCAACTGTTGCTCTTTTTAAGAGCAGCAACATCTCTCAAGCACTGAACAATCAGTCTCTCCAGTTCCTACATAACTATCTTGGTACTGGTCTAGAAGAGGAGGCAGGATGGAATGAAAGAGGTGTCTATGGTGCCTAAAACATCACATTGCCACCAAATCAACTCCCACATTCTCCCAAGGAAAGAATCCCTGAAGATTATAAATGCTATTCATATAGATGCATTAGACACATGTTGTTCATATAATTTCAAACAGGAAAAGGTCTTTGGCTATATATCTTTACATTCATCCTATTCAAAACTCAACGACTTTAATTAATGGTTTTCTGAATACATTACATCATCAGAAATTCATTAATGTGACAAAAGAAACCAGTGTCTCATAAAAAATATTTGATTTTACCAAGAACATTTTTTCTATCCAGAAAATATTATATAAAAGTCTCTGGAGGTTGTGAACTATTTTCCATATGTCTAACTAAGCATCTGAGACAATTAAGTTTTTAGAAATGATTATTTTTAAAAGCCAGAAAATTAAACACTTGTTAAAGACCAAAAGTTTTTTTTTTAACTCAGCTACAAAATGCTTGAATGAGGGTAAACTTTTGACATCAAGGAAAGAGTATTCATAAATTCTTTGGGTTTGTTTGGATTAATTAACAACTTGGGGTCAGTGAAATTTCTGAGATTGGAAACCTAAATGTTATCAAAATAGAGTTTAAATAATCATTACTAATTTTTGCTGTAGCATGTATTATATTTATTGTTTGAATTTCTCAAGAGAGAAATAATTTCTCTGTTTTAAAAAAAAGAGCAATGAGCAAAACAAAAATGACATGGGAAAATGAAATAAAAGAATGAGGAAGGTGTTTTCAACATTCTCAAAGCTTCTGAGACTAGTACTTGAAAATTATTACTTCAACAAAATTGAAGGGCCTCAAAGTTAAATTAACATGCTTCCTAAAGTAAATACTGTAATAGACCTTCAAAAATGTATCTGTAAAACAGAAAGATGAACTATGTTTTTATATACCATATTCATTATAAGCAAAGGTCAGCAATTTTTTATTAATTGAGAAGGCAAAATTACTCATCAGTTTACGATGCTTAACTAAACACATATTTTCTGAAGGTGAATAAATGTAATTCTCAAAATTATATTAAAATAGTGTAGGAAGAAAACTGACTAAAGCATCTGCGGTAATACTAAGATTAGAGATACACAATGGTTCAAGAACATAGGTCATACTTGACTTCAATCTTCCACGTCATCACCTTAACACAATGCCTAAGTGCTACAGTCTGCTTTTTTCTTCCATTTGGATTGCTTGGTCCAGCATTGACAGAAGGGCTTTTGCCATGACTTCTGGCATCTTGTTTCGTCATGTTTGGTTGTTGCCTCAGAGTCCTGCTCTTTTCTGAAGGTAAATAAAGGGAGAGAAGTAGATTTGGGAGAGTAGAAATGGAGGGGAATTGAGAGAGGAGCTGAGAGGAGTGGAGAGAGGTGAAACTGTGGGGGGGCATATAGTGTATGAAAGAACAATCTATTTTCAAAAAAATGAGGAAATAAGAGGATGCAATCCAGGATCTCTAGTTCTCAAATTCATAAACTATAAGATTGAATACATTAAAGATCAAGACCATATCTTAATGTTTGTAAGAGAATGGACAAATAAAATGTCACAGTGGAAATAGACAGGAGGGGACAGTGGACTAGAGTAGTTGATGTAGGAGGGTCTGAGGAGAAACCTGCTTTGACATGACATGATAGTCTCAGAGTTGTAGTCAGCTGATTATACAGATGTAAATCCTTTGCAGTCTTAGGACCACTGTAGCTTCTATCATAGCTAGAAACAAAGAGTACTTTGTTATAATCGAGTGCCAATCTCTTCAATGTTGCATAATTGATCTTATAACTGAACCTTTCCAACACTGCAGTTCAGAACTATCACTTAATTTGCTAGTCATCAGATTTATGACATAGAGTTTGTAAATATATTATTACTTTCTAGTATAATAATAAGGCTATATACCAATGTTAGCAGTCATTGGTATTAATTTCCCTTGTTATACTATAGATCAGTGTCTAGAAATGAATTTCTCAATAAATAAGTTTGTGTGTTTGTGGATTATCTATGCGCACATGTAATAACACATGCAAAAGGAAATGAAAATTGGACCAGATTTATTAACTCATTAATTCAAGTAAGAACTAGAATATCACATTGTTGCCAGAGTTCTATAAATATGATTGCATATATGGTAAATATATACTTGCATCTATGAATGTAAAATCCACTAAGGTTGGAGTTTTCAAAATATTATCTTTGACTCAGGTTTCATTTTGTGTATGAGCACTGCATTGAACATTGGGACATCATTAAGATTTATGAAACTCTGAACTGATTTGAATTCACACCATGGAACCAAGATCAAAAGAAAATTTAGATGCAGCAAAATAGGTATTTAAAAGACATAAAAGTAAGTCAAAAGAATAATCATAAAATTGATGTATTTTACCTCTTTAATAACACAGCAAAGATTCAAGTTTAATTCTATTGCAAATAAAACACAAAAAGGAAGAAGCAATTATTTGAAAGAATCTTTGGTTAAGTATATTAACAGTTGCATATATTTACATATAAATTGGAGTATTTTCCATCAGTATGGCTTACTTGGTGTATCTAGTTCATTCAAAACTAATGAACTAATGCTGTTATTTTGACATATTGAACTCTATTGAGGAAATCAAACTAGAGACAAATACAGATAAATTAGAACAAGAATAAATCTTTTAATATATACATTTATGGCTATAAGCATGCAACAAAGGAATAGAGGTCAAACATTGTACTTTCTAAATGACAAGCCAAATGACCTATCTTTATCTCACAATAATAGATAGTTAGGTTCCAGTATACATTCTATAATATTAAAATATTTGTTACTGCTCTTTTGTCTGTACATCTATATATGTTTCCATTTGTGGGACAGATATCAATGTCACGTGTCTTTCTCAACAGCTCTCCACTTTATTTTTAGAAAGATGGTCGCTTGCTGAACCTGGAGCTGAAAATTCAGCTATACTGACTAACAGATAAGCCCAAGGAATTCTCTTGCTTCACCTTCAGAGTGATAATATTCCAGATCCACACTGCTGCATCTAGCTTTTTCAAACTGAGATCAGTCTTTATGTTTGCATGGCAAACACTGTATCAACTGAGCCACCTCCTCGATCCTCATCATAACTTATTTAAAATATGTTTTATATATACAGCATAAATAATTATATATCTGTATAATAAAAACTCACAGTCAGCATACTAAAGATTAGATATTTTGTTTTAAAGCTCATTATACATTTTAATTCTGGAAAACTTCTATTTTATTTTAGAAGTCCTTAGCCTTTTAATGTGCTAAGAATTTTTGAAGACATTGTACTGTATTGCACTCAGGCACATAACTGTGTTATAGAATGGGTGATTTCGACCCAATAAAAACATCACTTTTCTGGAGGCTATAATCCAAGAATTAATTTGGAATAAATGCAACCTTATTAATTACCATGGTTAAAAAGCCTCAATACATGGTCTTTTAGCATCATGTAAATGAACAAGATCCATGAAGTGCTCTAGGGGATTTTGCCAGACTCTGGCAACTGGAACTAGGAAGGTGCTTTAGTTCTTTGGTGTTAGATTAAGATTATTAAGCGTGCCAATTTATCTATACTCACTTTCTATAACAATTGTACAAGTTTTTGGTTTGTTTTATTCATTTTGTTTTGTTTTGTCTGACTTCCAATTGTAGTTTCAACCTCATGACATATTCTCACAGAGCAAAAATTGTGCACATCAGAATAGTGGCATCATGCAAGGTTCACAATGTCAGATATCTTCAGGGATGCTCCAAACTCAGTGCCTCACGTGGGTCTAACAATATTAGGCAGACAAGAAACACTGCATAGGAATACAGTGACATGAAAGTTAAAATCATTCTGTAAAACCCACTTCAGGCTTTATACATTTTCATTATTTAGCCACACCCTTATCAAGCCTAAGTTCTCACTCTTATGAACATTAATAAGTTAGTAAATTTGCAAATAGTAAAATCCTACTGCTTATTTGATTAAAAAATCCATCTTCAATTTCATTTTTCACATGTTTACAGGCAAACATTTTGGAATAGGCAAACTACATTTTTAATCACTTTTGTAGATATTTCTTTATCTAGGTAACTCATTCATCTATCACAAGTTCTACTTTCTACAAAGCACAAGACTATATGAATACGGGCTAAGCTCTTATGGGGTTTTTTAATTCCATATCCTCTCCCCCACTGTTTTTAATAACATGCACTTCACTTCCATCTAGGTCAGTTGGGTTAGTATTGTCCACGTTTCTCCTATGTCCAGATCCAGATGACGCGCATTTTCTCGGAAACAGCTGAGCTTCTCTCCACAACTTTTTTTTTGTCTCTGACTCATTCTAGAACCCCTTTTAGTGGTCTGTTCACAGAAATACAAATCTTTCTTATAGCATATACCAATAAATCTTCCCTGTTCTGTCATTTCCAGTTTTGAAACTACTTCTAAATTTTTCAGAATTTTCTTACAGAAACATCCCAATGCAGGTACCAATTTTTTCGTCTTAGACTATTTGGACTACTTTATAAAATACCATGCATTAGTACATTATTAATAATAGATATTCAAGTTTTAAATTCATAAAATCTTGTAGGATGTTTCTTTTGTATGTGAATCCTAGAATTTAGTTTTCATTACTCTTTATAGATCTAATTGTGAGTGTGCATATAATTCACAAAACACTAGAAAATGCCATTGGTAGAGGATAGAAAGGTTCAATAAATGAATACACTGTAAAACGAATAGGGATAGGGATGGCTGTTGTGCAAAGTAAAAGAGAAGAAGGCCACAGAAGTAGAGAAAGAAGAATAAATAAACAGAAGATTATATGAAATTGCCATAGGGAAACACTTATCTGTGCACTAACTATAACAAACAAATAACTGAAATACTTCTAAAAAAAGATAAATATAGAAAAAGAGAGGACTGTTCCATTCTCTGGGTTAGATATACTCATATTTTTGTATCCACAGATCAAAGCTTCAATTAAGTATTCCTCACACAGGTTCTCATTCATTACATATTCATGGTTTAATTTGACATTAGCACCATTTATGTTGTAAGGATGCAAATAAAGGACACCATAAATCAGAATATTCAGAAAATTATTGTGGTGTCCATAAAGCATACTGGTTATATAAGTCAACTATGAGATAGATTTGTTAATCCAAAGAGAATAAAGATTATAATGCCAGTAGATCTATTTCTCTTTTCATGGAAAGGGTTTGACTTCTGTAGAGTAAGATACACTTATAAGAGTTTGAATCCTCCTCAAGGATAAATGGATAATACAAATTGAAACATAAACTAAAAACAAGAGAAATTATACACACAAACATATATGTAAAACTTCTGGTGACAAGGATACCAGCACTAAAAATTTCATTTTTAAAACACTGAAGGGTGCTAATCATAATAAATATTATTATTCAAATGGCACAAGTAGTAGTTTAGGAATCAGGAAAATTAATAAAAAGGTAAGATGTAATAAAAATATTCAACTGTGTTCATATACATACATGTAAATCATACATGCTAACATCTCAATACATTTTATCTATCTATCTATCTATCTATCTATCTATCTATCTATCTATCTA
>LOEQ01007451.1:0-22697 GCA_001685075.1 Bramus lutescens | reverse complement strand
TGTGTGTGTGTGTGTGTGTGTGTGTGTGTGTGTGTATGAGAAAGGTCTTCATGCGTTAAGAATGAAACATGAAAGCTGATGTTGACCTTCCAATTATGGTATCTAGTCAAGGAAGCGTGCATTTTTCTTAAGGTTTTTGTCTCCCAACGACTCTTAATTTCTTCTTCTAGCTTCTGCATGAACAAAAGTAAAACTGAACACATCTCCCAAAACTGAAACTACTGTCAGGACATGCATTTGGAGGATTAGGTAAACAGGAACATGAAGTAAAGAGGTATCTTGGATGAAAAAAAAAAAACAAAAACAAAAACAAACATTTATACTGACTAGGTCTATTTCCATCATTCAAGTGTTAGGTCTGAATTTTTCTTTCATTTATTTGTTGTTATTAAGATTTGAGGTTTACATACAACACAATAGGTTTCATCGCATCATCTTTAGACATGTTTGTAGAGATTTGTGTCCCTGCCCCACGGCATTCACGGCTCCTCGCCCTTCAGTTGCTTCCTCCCTTCCCCATTTACTACTCTTGGCTTCTTTCTAATGTGTTCCATAAACGTAGTTCTGCCTCCCATAACATCTTCAGTTTCTTATGCTAAAATTTGTAGCACACACACACACACACACACACAGCTTGTCGTTCCTTGGTCATTACTTTTTTTTTTCCTAGACCCAAGCATCCATTTTTTTAAAGATAACGTAAAAACGAAGTTAAAGGAAAACACAATGAACAAAATATTTGTTTGGCTGAAGTTTTACATGGTGTAGAAATTGGTTCCTTCTCAGTATCCCAAATTTCACAACTTGAAAGTCACTATTCATGTCCCCGCTGTTTTGGTCTAGCCATAAGCCCGGAGTTAAAATCAATGTTTAGAATAAGTATTAGAAAGGAATGCTGGATGAAACACTGGGAGACAGAAGATTTTGCCTGCAGTTAATCCTATGTGATCATTGTTCATCTCCTTCCCATATTGTGTCAATATGACACAAGCTAGAGCCATCACAAGTATAGGAGACTCAATTGAGGATCTACTGCCATAGGATTCAACTGTAGGTAAGCCTGTAGGTTATTTTCTTAACAGGTGATCAGCGGGAGAGGATGCAGTCCATGGTGGGTGAGGCCATCCCTGAGCTGGTGGCCCTGGGTTCTATAAGAAAGCACGCTGAGTGAACCATAAGAAGCAAACCAGCAAACAACACTCCTTGATTGCCTTTGCATCAATTCCTGCCTCCCAGTCCCTGCCCTGTTCGATTTCCTGTTCTAACTTCTTCCAATGATAAACAATGATGTATAAGTGTAGGCCAAATTAATCTTTCTCTCCGGAACTTGCTTGGGTCATTTCATCTCATCATAGCAAGAGCAACCCTAACTAACTACACAAAATAAAAAACTCTGCTCTAGAATTGTATATATAGAAAATGTTTCTGTGATTCTGTAATTTCATATCCATATAATATATAATCGAATCATATGTAAGATATATGTAACATATGTAGACAATATTTTCCTTACTTTCTCATTATTATGAGTCTTAGACATGTAACATAGCTGCTGGTGTCTACATAATAAATTTTTAAACATTTGGAGTATCATAAATTAAATATTTCTCTTAGTGTTGATTAGAAAACTGTAGGTAAAATATAAGAGAGCAATAGAAAAGAACAGAAAAGTAGTTTTAATCACTACAGGATTAATTTTGGTAAGTCAATTTATCACCCTTTCATATTGAGAAAGCTGTACCCAATGCCTATATAAAAGTCTAAGAAACAAAACTTGTCCAAACTGTAATCATGTATAAGGGAGTAAACAACATGTTCTATCAATTACTTATCACATTTAATCACCACAGTGACCTAATTAGACAGTGAGAGCCGAATTGTTAGGTAAAAATCGTAAGATCACACAGGGATTGCCACTCTTGGTTTGAATTCAGTTTGTGCTCATTCTGATTACACCTTTTATTCCACCTAGTGATCAGGCACAGCCTGAGAAGTGGGATTCTAATGCTTTCCCATCATTATTACTTACATAGCTAGTGAAGAACTATGGTGGAACTCAGTTTACTTTTCCTACTGAATTTTACAGTGATTAAGCAGGTAAGACAAAAAGATACTTATGTGGGGGTAGTGTTCTGGGAATTCCCACACTATTTTGTTTTGCTTACTGTCATTTATTTAGCAAGAAATAATTTATCTCAGGGCCAGAATGAATATCAACTTTCTCAAGATGTGTCCATCAAAAATGGTTGTCTAGGAAGACACCCGAATACATCTTTTTAATGACCCCTCACATCCTCCCAAGTCTTTCAGAACTTTATCAGCACTGAAAGTCATGGGAAATATGTTTCTTTTTGGTACAGTTGTAGCTATTCCAGCTATTACTTCAGTAAATGAAGAAGTTCTGAATTTGCCTGGATGCTGAAGAGTAGAAATGAGGATGCTTATATAGAGAATCCTATGCTGGTCCAATCTTCTGTCACCTGAGTAACTGATTTTGTCACAATTATAATCTTCATGAGAAAAATCTCATGATTTGATTCACTAACACAATTGCTTCCTCTCTACAACTGTACTCTTATTGCCAAGTTACCAATTGTTCAAAACAAGCAATAATCAATCATCTCCTTTTTGTTTCCTTTGTTAATGTTGAAGGAAACAGTGAAAAAAAAAGCATCTTGTGTTACTAGGAACCAGAAAGAATTGTGGACTGTGCATAGAAAGTTAGAGTTTCAGAAGTAGGAAAAGAATCAGAGCGATCACAGAGAAGCAGTCAAGCAATATGGGAATTGGAGCAGTTCCCACGATAGATCTTCAAACAGAATTTCTCATTTAAATTATCAGGCAGTTTAAATTTAGCTTATCTGATAAGCCCCTATCATCCCTTGTGCATTTCTCTAAATGTGAAAATTCTTTGTCCTTGAAGATTATGGTTCAATGTTAATGTCTTCTTGGGAGTGGCTGCATGATGAATGACATTCAAATTATTAATTTCATATTCAAGGATATCAATTTCAGTACTATACAATGAAATGTGTCAAATATGAATTAGAATTCAGATAACTAAACACTTGCTTAACTTCAGAGGAACATAGATACAGAAAAAATCACCCAAAGGCACAAAATGATAATAAACATCACCATGAACCCTAATAATTCTTTCTAAATAAATAACTCTGTGTGCTAGAAGAAAGGGCGTCAACAAAATGGCTAGAAACAAAACTTACTTAAGACATACACCTGGCCAATCACAGAAAGGGCTCTGTATCTAGAATCTTCCAGGAACAGGAAGCAATACATTCTTTTCATCAATGTTAAGGAGTAGGAAGATATTGCTCATTGATATATAATTCTAAAGATCTCATTCAAGAAAATAATATCTTAGTATACAGAGAGAGAGAGAGAGAGAGAGAGAGAGAGAATCGGTAGCAGCAGCAGCCAAAATGTTAAAATAATTTCAGTTTCAGAATGAGTTAAAAGGGAGTATAGAATTCCCACGTCTTCCACCCTTGACAATATAACAAAGCCACAGATCAGTTATTAAACAAATTAAGCAAATTGACTACATTATCATACTGAATTAACAAAATTATAGATTTTGTTTTTTTATTTTGCTTACTGAATTCAGTAGAATTGTTGCTAATGCCATTTAATACTATATGATACATTCCTGAACCCCATAGTGAATGTAGGTTTTACTTCACCAACCACTCCTCCAATCTGTGAAAGAACTTTCGCTCTCACAGCCCTGATATCTTCAAGAGCATATTTTAGTTTGGTTTTCTCTAATATCTTTTCATATGATATGAGGTCATTCATCATTGAGACTACTGCATAGATTATGTTTGCTCATCATGTGCTGATTATAGTTCATGACTATGATCTATATTGAAGATCACCTTTCCAACATGCTCTGCAAGGTGTCCTAATCTCATTCTGCTGCTATGGCTAATAACATCACCAAAAGCAAATTAGGAAAAAGAAAATTTTATTTTGACTTACAGGCAATGATCTTCTATTGAATAAAACCAAGGCAGAAATTGGAGGAGTTTGAGAAACAAACCAAGTATGATGCTGTTTGTTAGCTTTTCACAAAGCTTTGTTATACACCCTGTAACTGCCTAGGAATGACACCACTAACAATTGACAGGGCCTTTCTGTATCAATTAAAAATCAGGGAACACTAATCTATCCAAGAGAGCATAGAACAGTATTATCTTGGCAAACCCTCAACAGAGACTTCATTCTCAGATGATTCTGGGCTGTGTCAAGTTTATAATTGAGACTATTAGGACACCAGGATTCTCTCACACAAACTTTCTTTTGCTTATAGTTAGCAGGTATCTAATTTCTATTGCCCATCAACAAACATAGCTTAAAATTATATATAAATAATTTTATATATTATATATATATATACACACACATATATGTAATCCCTCAAGGCTGTGCTGTTAGACACAGGTCCCATTGGTAGAAAATCTGGATGCAGGAGGGCTTAGTTCTGCTGCTAGATGGCTCTAGGGAAGAATCTCTGATGTTAGGAGGGTCATCTATCTATGTGTTACTTTCATTGGTTAATAAAGAAACTGCCNGCTTAAATGAATACAATTTGTGTGTTGTTATTTCTGGGTATAAGCTAGCAGTGCGGGAGCTGGGCGGGATGGAAAGCAGGCCCGCTCCCCTTTCACTAGAGTGGCGCTCCAACGTGGTAACAAACTCCACATAAACCCTGAGAGGGAAGGCAACATTTGAACAGCTTTCACTCAGTGTCTCACACGGGCTTTTTTTTCTCTAATGAAGTTACAAGGGAAGAGGGCCTGTATAGATAATCCAGAAGAAATGCCATGATTAAATATGTGTTCCGAGGATCTGAATGGAGGCCCTCACAGATGTAGATTAGCTGCTTTATCCACTGGGTCAGTTCCCCATTCCTCTGCACTAAATGTTTTAATGGGTTTCTTTTTTTGCACATTGAATTTTGCTCACTAATTTGAATCTCACCAGAGGATCTATCTGCTCTGTGACAATTATTAGAGCAATAACCTAAAGATAATATGTTTTCTCTCTGCTTTTCTATATTTCACTAATGAAATATTGACTGAAGAAGTAATTGTTACTTTTATCTCATTCGTTTATTATTTCAGGTAGTTATGTATGCAAGAAGTCATGTTATTGATTTTTTCTTTGGATTACAGTCAATAGTCTCATTATTTATTTACAGATCAAGTTATGCATAATTTGATCATCATAATTTCATTCCCAGTGGATCCGGTGCCTTTTTCATATACTCTTACATTCCTGAAGAGTGATTTTGTATGCTAAATGTGCCTTTAGGGTTTTTTTTTCACAGACTGTATTTTTGCAGAATTACAGTGGCTCTTTGAATCATGAAATAAAATAAACACAAAATGCCTTGTTATACTATCAGATCCTACATTTATAAAAGAAAAAGTAAATCATTTTTCAGCAAAATAGCTAATATTTTGGAGAAAGCAATTCTTAAAATTTTCAAATAGACATAAACCCACATACACAGGGAAATGCCTAGCTGTGTTCAGCAATTTATGTTGACTGAAGTATGGCATTTCATATTCTTGGGCTTTAAATTATGTTACTAAGAGTCCATATTTGCAGAAAGGGAGGGGCATAAACAACAAACTAATTGGCAAAGAAAAGTAAGCTTTTGATTTCTCTTTGTGCTTTGTTACCATTTTTAAGCACAATGGAAGTGGGTTGTATTGAAAAACACTGAAATAATAATAGTCAACTACGGTTGGTGGATGTTACGCAATGTTTGAATTGTGTGACACTTTAAGAATTTTGCTGGACTGGAGAGACGGCTCAGTGGTTAAGAACACTGAATGCTCTTCCATAGGTCCTGAGTTCAATACCCAGCACCCACAGAGTGGCTCACAACCTTCTGTAATGAGGTCTGGTGCCTTCTTCTGGCCTACAGGCATATATGCATGTAGAACCCTGTATACATAATAAATAAGTCTTTAAAAATAAGAAACACTCTCTCCAACAAAAAATTAAAAAAAATTTCATGGCGACAAGTATTGACAAAGCTGAAGAGTGCTAGAAAAAACAAAGAATTTTGTTGAATTAGCCTGTTTTTAAATTGACAGTGTTTCCTAGTTCTACCAAAGCCAATATATTGCTTATCTATTGCCACCCTGTCATTAGTGTCAATGTAATTTTTTTGCCATTACTTTTGCATATCTCTTTTAAAAACTGCCCAATTTTGTTTTCTGGGACTATAAATAAAATACTCCTCCATATAAAAGCCTTAACCTAACAGAAATGTGGTCAGTAAATATAAACAATTATATATAAATATGATTTGGGGTTGTGGAACATAAAGGAACAGTGAGGTGTGATAAAGGAATGGAAAGGCAGAGATGGATGGTTATCAGATGTAAGGTAAGACATGCAATTACTATGTTTTCAATACTAGAGTAGTCCATCTCCACTGGTCCTTGACTTTGCATCCTACAGTTCCAGTAATTAATGGTGAATTGTGCTTTGAAAATATTAGCTGGAAATTTTGAAGACCAAGCAAGATACACATTTAATTTGTGGGTCATTCTGAAGGGTGTGATGAAATTTCATGCTGACTTACACCATCCCTGTCTGCAAGAGAATCCCAAGGCAGGTGCTTCCTCCCTGTATGTCACTCTGCAGCCATCTCACTTACCAGATTGTTGTGGTATCCATGTGTTTACTTCAGATCCCCCTGAAGTAAGTCATAGCCTTAATACTGCCTCCCAATAATAGCAATGCCTTACTTTTTCTAAGCTCTATTACATCCTTCAACATTCTTACAAAAGAAAGAAGGGTAAATATAGAATGGTAAGAAGAAACCCAGTAAATTTATAACAATATAGTCATAATTACTCTATTTCATTGCCATTAATATCTTGATATAGTAGATAATATAAACTTTGCAATTATGCAAATAAAATATGCAATAAAATTTTATCCTAATTACAGCTTCACAGGAAAAATGTATAATACACATGTGGTTTTAGACATCACTGTAGTTCCTGTGTTCTAAACACTTCTACTATCTTACTGGATAATGATGATATGAAGCAACTAATAAGACAAATCTACCTGATATTTTGTTATTTGTTCACACACTAATGCACACTACTTCCTCATTCTGCTTTCCTTGTTGACCTTAGCAACACTCTCAGAGGAACTGAGAGGTATATGCAACTGAGTACCTGGCTGTTTTTCCAGCCAAGAGACAGGGTCAAAAGAGCAAAAGCCATGTTTCCTTCACTTGGATGTAGAGTGATGGCAGACACTCTCTCAATGCTGAATGTGTTTCAATTGTCTAGCAATTCTTCCTGTCTAAGAAAATGTCAATGAGGAGTGAGTTAGCGGAAAGCTTCCCGGGCTTCTGCTAAACATTTGATTCAGTGCAGATTGTGTGAGAGAGGTGTTTCTCATCATTAAGAGATCTATCTCTTACATTTGTCAAGATTAAAATTTATCATGCAGTTAGTCAGGATCTATGGATTATCTGCAATGTAGGAAAGAAATAAGCTGGTGCTAAAATTCTAAGAAAGATAAATTATTCCTTGATTTCACTAAAGTACATTTATTGATCTTACCAGATTTTTTTTTTATTTTAAGTATAGCTCTTTTAATTTGTTGATCTGTCCACAGGGAGACTTTTCTAAGGGATACATGGATTATAATAAATTACTGAACTTGGAAACAAGAAAAACTAAGCAAATCATCTATCATATTTTGTGAGCTAATTTTAATAATAAGTAACAATAATTTTCTTCTGGAAAACAATATGCCAAAAACATTAAATTCTTCTAACACTTAAAAAAGAATATATGCATTCCTAGGTTCTCCACATTTAACTGCAGGTTAGAAATTGTTTTATATGTTTTAACTAGCTATTTCCTACTACAGCAGTAAAGTAGAAGAGGGTACTTTATGAGTTATTACTGAAGTTCAACACAAAATAAGGAAATCCTGGTTGGATGATGCAGTGATTAATTTTCAAAATCAAGTTTATATTTGATTCCATCTATCTCAAATCTGTTGTTTCTAGGTTAGAAATTTCACCCTATAAAGAACATATCAAGTGAGCTCAGAAAATAAAGAATATATTAAATAAGTTCAATATTATTATTCATCTTTCTAAAATATGTATTGTATCCACAAACATATCAAGCAGTTGTCCTTACAGTATTATAATGTTACATGTGACCATCATGTAGACTAATCAGAAAAGTATCTTGAATCCCATTCAATGCTTCAATAGAGAAAAAAGAATAGCATATTGTTGAATAAAACTAAGAAACTCACAAATCCATAGTATGTGTAAATATAACCACAGAGAGAGTAGATTTAGTTCAAGTTTTTCCTCACTAAGGAAGTTACGTTCAACAAGGTTAACCAGATATGGTGTTAAAAGTCTTCTGCATTTCTTTTGCTTTCATTCATGCTCTATCTCTTTTTCATGGGGCTCATCTTCACCGTCTCCTGGAAAAATCTTCAGGAATAGTCTTTTTCTTGTATAAATACATTCATCATTTCCTGTATCTATGCATTTTGAAATGTCAACTTCTGAAACTTTTCATATCTTTATAAAACAGGTGAGACTGTGTGAGGGAGTATGAGGTGTGTGAGTGTGTGTCTGCTTGTGTGTGCATGTACATAAAGAGGCCAAAGTTCAATCTCAAGTGTCTTCCTTAATCATTGACTACTTCATTTTTTGAGACAGTTCTCATTACACTATACCAGGTGGCCTACAAGCACCCAGATTTTCCCTGTCTCTGTCCCAGTGCTGTAGTTACAGGTTCATTTGGCTATGCTCAACTTTTTTTGGGTGTTCATTATTGGATGTCAAATCTTCAGGCTTAAACAGCCAGGATACCACTCACGGATCAACTCCCTAGCCCCTAAAGCAGATTTTGTACACTTTATTCTCTATCCTAACACTCAGTGTCATTTTCTCCTATTAACAATAATAGGTGCATTTATTTGCTCCTCATAAGCCTTTTTATTAAGCCCCTCTTTGTTCTAAGCAACATACCTGGAATGATGTTGAAAAATTAGACAAGATAATCAAGATTTGTTTTTAGTGAGAAAGATAGGCGAACAAGGAATTCCATGTAAGTGTGGGATTACAACAGGTAAGGAAGAAGAGGTGAGAAACCGTCAGGGTTACTTGTCCTAAGTGTGGAATAATGCTATACAAGGAGACTTCTACAGAAAAAAAAACATATTGACCCTGAGGAGGGTTAGAGTAGCTATTGCAGTGAATTCACAGAGAAATGAATTTGATAAAATGGGGATGAGTGTTTTGTTGCTTCAGCTAAAACAATGAATATAAAGAAATTTTTATATTAAATTATAAAATATAAAGAAAAATTTTAAGTAAAACAATGGCATTATGTGTGTTATGTCTACATAAGCCCAATGTATAGCTATAAGCAGCTGGGAGAGAACTGAGTAGAAGCTTCCAAGACCATATGTACAATGTGGTCAAGAATCAAGTCATTACTAAGTATCTGCATGTCTGAAAATTTAATCATGGTGGACAAATATAAGATCAGAACAGTTATTCATGAGGAACAATCTTGAACTAATTCTGAACCAGTGTTATACAAAAATGAACATAATTTAATCATCTTTTCAAAAAGAAAAATTGAGGGTTTTGGTATCTGAAAAGGAATCAAATTATAATAGTCACTTTGATGGCAAAAAGCAAAAGTTTTTGAACATAAGACTTTTACTTTTGACCTCAATACAATGGCCACAATATGAAGGCTATACTGAAAGTATTACTCATATATTTTAAATAATTAATTAAATTACCAATGTTTTCTGCTATTAGAGCTATCAATGTTGCCCTTAATTCTTTCAATAGCAGAACATAAATGACCTGGAATAATTTGTTTTTGGAGTTCATATCTTATCAAATAATTCTGAAATAAATGTAAATTCCTGAATATTTCTGAGACAAATATCATTATTTTATATCATTCTCATTGTTCATAGAGATATTATCTTATTTTATATTTATCACTTAAAAAGTAACCAAAATGTTAAATTGACCTTATAATAGTGAAGGCATTTAATTCATGGCTAAGGTATGTGTGGAATATGCATGTATATTTATATATAAATATATAAAAAATATTCCTTATATTTAAATGGCTAATTCCATTCTTTCTCTCTAGTTCAAATTATTTTAGTATAAAGAACACAAGTTTTGGCCTGGACCCTGATATACCAATAAAAGCGGAGTGGTGTCATAGTAATATTCATAAAACCAACACCGAAAAATACAACTGTACTTTATTCAGGCAATACACCCATTGCTCTACTTATCTTTGGGGGAACACCATTCATGAAGAATATTATCTGCAGGTCTTTAAAATTATCAGTGTCTTAATTTTTAGCAAAGCCAAGATTTTTTGTTTTCTGCCAGATATTTCTTGAATGCATTTCTACAATACATGTATTTTTGGCTGCCATATACTTTTCCCAGATTTCTGTAATATCCTAAATTATGCACATTTTCACTTGAACCCACATGTTATGCAGAGCCTGGGCTTCGAAGTAGGCTTCAAGCTACAAGTCTGGGCACAACCCAGAAATCAATGTTTTCATACACCAGTAGTTTTTACTCATGAAATCCCTTGCCCATATATTGCTACATGACTGAATGCCGCTTCTGACCTATAGAGTGTGCTTCCCATTGCATTCATAGCAGCATTTCAGCTATTTTAAGAAACTTTCTCTAGTTACCGGGAATTGTCGTCTATAGAGCAGATTCACAGATATGAAAAGCAATAGTCCTGCCAATTCACTCTTCTACTCGATAGCATATGCCTTTATGTTCTTGCCAGCAACACAGTGATAGATGGTTTGATTTCCATATGACTGAGCTGCTGTGAAAGTTCCCCTTCTATGCTTTTGGGCTCATATATCTTGACTCCATTCCTTTATGAACTTGGCAGAATGAAGCCCATCAAATAGTGTTTCCAATTTCTTCCTAGAAAATCTACTGTTCCCAAGTAACCCATCTGGAGACACCCAGATATTTTCTAAGAATTTTTTTCTCCCTTCCCCCACCCTTGACCCTCTCTAATTGGTCCTGTTTCATTACAGAATATGCTTTCATCACTATAGGTCCTTCCTCAGATTCAATATATGCATTCAGTGCACACTGCAAATCATAAGTTATATCCATACTTTTATGATATGGGATTCCACTCTATATGCTGTGAAAATCATTGGTTAATAAAGGAACTGCTTTGGGCCTATAGCAGAGCTGTAGAGTAACAGAACCACATGGTGAAAACTAAACTGAATGCTGGGAGAAAGGAGGCAGAGTCAGGAGAAGCCATGTAGCTCTGCAGGACACATATGTCAGAACTTTACCCAGTAAGCCACTGGCAATACACAGTTTAATAGAAAGTGGTTAAATTAAGATGTAAGAGTTAGCCAATAAGAAGCTAGAGCTAATGGGCTAAGCAGTGATTTAAATAATAAAGTTTCTGTGTGATTGTTTTGGGACTAAGTGGCTGGGAACTAACTAGATACCTCCTTACTACAACTTTATGTTTCTCAAATTGGACATCTCAGTGAAAATTAATTCATGAATTCATGCAAAGGGAAATTGATAAGAGATTCAAATTTTAAATCATGGCAGGATGTCTTTAGTCACAGATGAATGTTTCTAGGCTATAAGTAGAAATGTCGAAAGACTGAGTGTGTTTTTCTTATGAACAATCTCCTTGTTCAAGCAGTTAGATGAGCGTTTGATTATATGTGATCTGGCCTAACCACAGGGCATATAACTTCCTTTTCTTGAGATACCTCAACTGGAGAGAGTTATTTTTGCACTGGGTTGAGATGTTCAAATGTGAAAATGTACCTAACTTTTGACCATTTCAAGGTAGATGATAAATGCAAGGACGTGCTAGCTATCACCTGTATCTGTTTCCTTTCCTCAACACATCTCTATTGTTCAATCATAACATTAAAAAGTTGTATACATAGTATTACACGTATACATATATGGCTAAGTTAGAATGATTGTGACCCACTATTTATTTAATAGATGTACTTTCTCACAGTTTGTACCCAAGTCTTCCCACAGTGTGTAAAGAAAATTGATTACCAAGCCTAAAACTGAGTAGAGGGTGGGGTGGAGGCAAGAAATGACAGGAAGTTATTCTGTGAAATGACTCAGCCTCCCGGTATAATTGGGGATCTGGGGCCATCTCCTAATTTGAGAATATGATCATATTTTTTCTGCAGCTGATCTTTTAAATTAAAAAAAAGCACAGCTGAAAAACACATGCAAATTTTGGTATTTTGGTCCAGCAATATGCAAGCATATCCACAGTGAGGGTAATTTTCTGAAGCTGCCTCATTAATGAGCTCTAGCCTCTGTGCGATTCAAGCAATCATGCTGCACTCTAAGAGAGCCATGGTTTTCTGAGTACTACGTAAGGTCACGCCATAGAAACTATGCCTTTCCTCAGGAAGCCCCAGTTTTCGTATTCCGGAACCTTTCACTGTCATAAGGAAATGTACTGCGCATAAACAGAGTCATGACATGCCCTCCTCTCATTTTGCTTTCTTTAGACACACTTGTTACAACCCTTTCTACTTCAAGGTATGATTCGAAACCACTACTGCAAGGGTGGGCATGACCTCTCCACTTCAAGAACTGTTGGGGCTTAGTTACTGTTAACTACCTACCATACTGGAAATTTGAAAATAGAAAAAAATTAAAACAGATAATTGGAATTCATTGTCACTACAAGAGGAAAGTAAGATCCGCAGTGATGTCATGGAAGCCAGTATCTCTCTAGAAATCACTCTGGAAAGGAGTGATACCTGTGTCTAACAAGCTTCAGGCTCAGGGCACACCCTGAAAGAAACATCACTGGATACAAAAGGAACACGGTGTTCCAACCTTGCAACCTAACACATACATTTTTTTCAAAGGATTTTAATTAATACCCTTAACCAGGTTCTAAATGGCCCCCATTTCTTATGCTTGTGAACTAGCATGTCTACTTTCTCTCTCCAGCTCAGGGATGCCATTTTAAGGAGACAGTGGCCAGAAATATGCTGCAGCTCTATTCCTGCAGCTGCGACTCCCAAGCTGGAAGAAGGAAATGTCAGTAATGCAAAAAGCAAAAGGGGAACCGGAGCAATTGGTGCTGCTAGTGCCCGACTCATTAGCATGGGCCATGGTTGATTCTCCAGAGCAGAGAGAAGCTGGCACAGATGCCTGGCAATGCATGCTCAGCTCGGTCAGGGAGAGGAATTGATCATTTGAGTAAGAGGGAAAAATGTTTCTTGCTGCCTCACCGTGTCTCTTTATGTGTGGTGCTACTGTACTG
This sequence comes from Bramus lutescens, assembly GCA_001685075.1. Taxonomy (NCBI): domain Eukaryota; kingdom Metazoa; phylum Chordata; class Mammalia; order Rodentia; family Cricetidae; genus Bramus; species Bramus lutescens. Next base: position 9,297 of record LOEQ01007451.1, on the reverse strand, counting down.
CTTTAGGAACAACCACAGTGTGTCTATTTTTAGGGCAAATGTGCCTACTCTATCTTCGCCAACTCAATCTTTCTACATGACTAATTTGCAAGTTGAATTATTTTGGTAAATAGGCTGACTCACTTGCAAATAATCTGCAGAATTTAGCTATCCATTAGGCTGGTCTAGTGAATGAAGTTCTTTTGTCTTGCTCCAGTTACTGAAGCAAACTGCTTTAATAATAATAGTAGTAATAATAGTCATTCCAGGTATAAATAGAACCTTTATATAAAAAATTGATTGTATGTATTGAGCTATATTGATAGGACAGTGTATTAAGTCAAACAAGCAAATGAGCTATAGATAGACCAAAATATTATAGTTCAAGTGTGTATGGATATAAATATATATTGCATAAATATGCATATTATTTATGTAGTGGGATAATTTATATTTATCTTTCCTTTTATCAAATAGCTTATATAGCAATCAGTGTCCAGAATATACATGGTTGTGGTTCCTAAACCATGTTTAGGATGAACTTTCTGACTTTTTCCTAATCCAATCAATATTCTTATGGTGATTCATTAACAAGCAAGCATTATCTATACTTCATAAGTATAGGAAAATAATCTGTTGGTTTGGTATTATCTGAAAGTTTTTACCTATAGGCATAATGATTGCTTTTTAAGGGCATATACTGTTCAATCAGCATTGTGTAAACACAGCAAAGTTAAAAAAAAAAGAAAAGAAAAAACAAACATGTGCTTGAGGACCTAAGAGTGACCAGGAGAGTGGTGCTATGAGAAAAGTTGAATGTGTGTACGTGTGTGTGTGTGTGTGTGTGTGTGTGTGCGTGTGTGTGTATGTCTGTGTGCACATGCACCAAGGCCAAGATGTGGGACATGTTACAGTATCAGGCATATGAACAGTTGGTGCATGATAAGAAACAGGCTGCTGTCAGGGTGTTGTTAGACATTATTTTACAATAAGTGTTCCACACACAACATACCAGCTTTCTGTCAGTGCCTGAGGTACAAAATTCCTGTCACCTGCTTTGCTTGAGCCAGGATTTAAAGTAGAAACTTTCTCACAGGAGCATGGGAAGCTTGTCATAAGCACATTTTTTTGCACTCCCCACCATCCTGGGATTCCTTTGTAATCACAGTCACTGGTTGTGAGTTTCTCCCTCTCTCTCAACTCCCAAAGGATCAAACTGATGCTGCCCCCTGACACCACCTCTCTGGCCCCTCTATAATATGAAGCTGCCTCACCTGCAAACAGAGAGACACCAATGAGTTGGATCTCTGCAAAGACATAAAAGATCCATGCTCTTGCTGTGATACCTCTGAAATATGCTATTAATGGCATCTATACTCCTGAGGAGCTGGGTGTTTTTTCTTTCTTCCCATATGCTATCCTCAATCCTAGGAATATTTTCTTAATTATAATATCATGAAATCTCACTCTGGGTCTTTTCCTGAGTGAGAGAGGTGAACCCTGAAGCAGAAAACCTTGAAAATCACCACACAATTTCATTTTCCTTACTCCAACACAGAATAAAATGTTAGAGTCCTCCACAATCTTTCTGCAGTAGAAATCATTAAGAAACAAGAGAAGCTAATACAAAATTGTGATCTCAGCCAGCATGAGATTACCACACTGTCCACAGGCTTACTGAGCCCCAATGAAGATGAGAGCACAAACAAGACCAGGTCATCTTCCTGCCCATTGACCCCGAAGTTCTGTTCAAATGATCTAACGACACAGTTCTTCTTCCTGAAACCCAGGGTGTCAGTTATACAAAAAATTCACTTACCCATTATAGTCCCTTACTCCACAAGGGTGTAAATAATGTCACAGACACAAATAATAGTATAGTTCAATCATGGCAAATCATAATTTGATTTGAGGACTTTATAAACAGAATTCAAGAAATTATCTACCATCAGCTATATTAATGTGCAGTCCAATCTGTGTACAGCAATGGCAGGAGAAAGACAAAAGCACCTGACTCAGAGAAAATTATAACTAGGAGCTCAGGGGTGCCAGGAAGTTAGATGCAAGAATTCTGAACAGAGTAGTTATGGATACGTGTGACCAGGATGCTCTTGAAAAAATTCCTTTCACAGAAGAAATGTGAGCAAGTACTATCAAGTCAAACACCTTCCAAACTGAGAGCATGATAGAATGCAGAGCAGCTGGACAGTATAGCAAATGTAAGGAGCAGAGGCAGAATAAGTTCACCATGATAGAACCTTCTGGAAGACGAGAGTGGGTGGAGTCTAGATTTTGCAGAATTCAATGAAGGCCCACTCTTTGTCACAATTTCATTGTGACTGATATTCCACTTGTCTGGTGGTCATAGAAACACAAATTTGCAAAGGAATAGACTCTCAGCATCCCTTCTGTGGATGGTGTCTGAAATTTCGCCTTCACAGCCAGGTTTCTCGGATAGAAGGTAAACAATATGATGTAGCTACTGCCACTGTAGGAACAAGGAAATGGAAAAAGCAAGGAAAACCTAAAATAAAGTTTGCACAGTTACATCTTTGAAAGCCTTGTCTAGGCATTTGGAGAAGTCCCAATTGGTAGTGAACAACATAACAAAACACATGAAGAAAATACAACTCACAATGTAGGAAAAAGAAGTAGGAAATATCACTAATAAGCATTAAGTGTATATTTTTAGTTAAGGAAAAATTAATAATCTAAAATTAATACACAAAAATTTTTTAAAGAAATTATAGCCAAGCACAATATAAAACTAAATTAGTAGAACCTGAAAAAATGGTCATAAAATCATCTGATAATGTCAAAACTTTAAAAAGTCAAATTACTAATGGGAGCAAGAAATTTTAGACACATGAAAATACCAGTTAGATAAAGGAAAGACTAATTTTAACAGCCAACCTAAATATATAGCTGTATATTTCATCAATATACTCTAAACATCTTACTCTTGTGTTAGAATGGTTATACTGATAAACCATATTGACTTTTCGCCTCACAATTGTATCAGGTTTTTTCATACATCAGATTAGTGATGGCTACAGACTAGCAAGGTAACAAAACAGAATATGTAATTTGTAGAGCAACCATATAAGCTTCCATGTTGTATTTTACCAATAGGTAGAAGAATTTGGGCTGCAATGAGTCTTAGTAGTTAGAAACTATACCAGGACCAAAAAGCTGACAATTCAAAGGAGTGGCTACACATTTGCCTTGGAAGAAATCAGAACCAGGGGCATTCATTCTCTGAAGTTACACACCTTGGCCAAGCTGGGAAGAGGGATCAGCACTTTAGAGCATTAGCTGTGCTTCCAAAGGACTCTGATTTGATTACAGGGACCTGCATGGAAGCTCACATCCATCTGTAACACAAATTGCAGGGGATCTGAAGCCCTCTTGAGGTTTCTGTGTGTACTTTGCATGCACATAGTACATCGACAGAGATGCATGTAAAACAAACACCCATAAACACACACACAAAAAAATAAAACAGAAACAAAGAATGAAATCCAGTCGAACATATTGATTCAATGGTCTGCTTTGGAAAAACAAATAAACAGGCAACAAACAATGATGAGCACTAAAGTAAAGTACAGAGAAAAAGATAAAGAAGAGAATATTGTAGAAATTATCAAATACAGTACTCATCCTGTAATTCAGCATAGTGTGTATTAATTTATTATAATAAATTAGTCACAAGTATAGAGACACATTTTTAAGTCATGTTTTGTTAAACAGCTATGCTAAGGCGTTCATAAGCATTTACTTTTTTCTTCCAGTGTACACCAGACTTACTGTCAGATAATTCCAGATGTCAACCAGATGCTGCAAACATATGAACAAACAGCAATGGATACTGTCCTTGAAGATCTCTTTCTCGTAGTTTCTTGCCCCCTCTTGTGTGTGTGTGTGTGTGTGTGTGTGTGTGTAGTATATATACACATGTACACAGATATTAAGGGTAAATGTGTGTCAGGAGTCAGCCATATTATTTTCTTTAGCTATTTCCCCTGTTCTAGCATCGCTGTGTAGGCTAGACTGACCCATCTGTTTCTCCCTTTGAGGTCCTAGGACAGCAAGGCCGTACTAACAACCTGGGCTTTCCCATGAATTCTAGAGACTGACCTGCAGTTCTGGTGTTTACAAAGCAAAGGTTTTCTTAACTGCCACCTTGCCAGCTCTGTATGGAGATCATATCTGAATGACAGAACGCCCACAAAACCACAACAATACAATTCCAGTTAAAGTGAACTGGAAGTAAAGCCCAGCCGAGTACGTGAAAAAGTAGATCCATGTCCAGACAGACTGACCACAAAAGCCTTCTCTGATGAGCTGAGATGAGATTTTAATGAATGTGGCAGGTTGGTGTCTAGGTGAACAGAATCACAGAACCAAAAGCTTGGCATGATAAACATGAAGCAGGTTTACCATGACTGTGACCAGCATAGAATTGCTTGGGCATGGTGTGTGATAGGGGAAGGAAATCTAATCAGTAAGGCAGCAGTAAATGGAAGAGCTTTGTGATAACACACTTATCCTCACTATGATTCCGCCTTGTGGTTAGTTATTGTCACACCCCACCTTTCTACACACACAAGCAAAAACTTAAGACATTTGCTCAATCTGACAAAACAAATGACTTGCTGTTCATGAGTGACTAGACTATATGTGTAACCTGCTTTTTCTATGCATGCCTGCACACATTATATATGTCTGTATACCAATGCTGATCCAAATTCTGATCATTATATCCTGAATTTGGAATAGTTTTATATATGAATCTCTCTCCATATTGCACTCATATATATATATATATATATATGGAATATCTATATGTGAATATATTACATATATTTAGTTCTAAAATCTCCTATTGCAGATTTAGCTCCATGAACTATATTTATGTGTCTTATTTTAATTTTATGATAAATATAATTTATATATAATATCAAATATAGTTAAAGTTTCCCAAGTTCATCCCTAGTACTACTGAACCTGAGTTGACTTCAATGTCAAGTAGCTCTATTGAAAATACAAATTATATACAATATTATTCCAATGACAAATATATCCAGAACTAAAACTGAGATGTTACTGAACTGCTTCCAACAAGAGAAGACACTTCTTACTGGGCTAGTAATTACCTTACAGGTTGATAGAGATGTCTCATGTAAGTGTTGGAATGCAGGCTGATACATAGTACAGCTCCAAGCCTGAATAGAAAGTTCTTTGGATATCCTTCAATAATGTCTTTATTATGTTCTACATGAGACCTGTGGTTACCTTTATTGATCAATTATATTTAACAATTCCTAGATCATAATTTCACTAAAGCAAGCATTTTCTTCATCTTTTTTTCATGTAGCATACTCTCCCACAAGATACTTAATATGTGCAAGTTTGAATAATGGATCAGCTTCCCTATTGAAGGTAGTCTTGATTCCTGAAATTTTTGCTGAATATTAAAACTGTTGCTTATATTGCACATGTAAGACTCTGAGATTTTCCCAAGTCATCTTGCATAGAAACTTTGTTCATTCACCACTTAGATAAAAGGAAGGACCATTTGGCAATTTGACAGTCTTAAGCCCCAATGGGCATTTTTTTTTTGGCCTGTGGGCTTGGCATTAAAAGTAAAGAGATGACACACTACTTTGAGGGTCCATTGGTTACACCTCAATTCTTTTATTTGAAGATAGAAATTCCATATCTAAATGATTATATCCCAAAAGTTTATTTAATCATGTTGTATAACCTATTTTGTCTACTTAAAATGCATGAATATCCAATTAATTGGAAGATGAACAATGGCATGATAGAAAAGATGGAAAAGAACATAAGCACTGAAAAGGAAATGTCAGGCATGGGGAAACAACCTTTTCCTCATCTTCTGTCACTTGGATAGATGTTTACATAGTTCAGGAAATATCCCAGAATCTGTTCCCTGCATATATCCTTTGTACAGTCTTTGAAATTCAGTAGAATCTCAGGACTTCTAAGCTGGCTTTCCAGGTAAGAGTGTTTGCTTGGAAACCCTAATGAGCTGACATCAGTCCTTGGAACCCAAGCTAAAATGATAAACAGTTCTTTGACTTCTGTCTGTGCAAAGTGGCACACATATACATACACACACACACACACACACACACAGAGAGGCATATACCATCATTATAGTAATAATAATATGCATGTTTTAAATCTAGTAAAAGAATAACAAATGCAACTACTAAAATCAGAAATTGTACCTGAAATTATTCTCATGATTTTAAAGAACAAGAGAATTTTGTTTGTTTTGAGTTTTTCATTTATTTTAAATACTGACCACAGTTTCCCCTCTAACCTCTCCTCCCATTCCCTCCCTCCACCTCCCTTCTACCCCTGCCCCTGCATTCATCCACTCTCCCTCCTCTGTTTCCATTTAGAAAGGGGTAAACCTCCCATAGCAATCAACAAAGCATTCCATATCAGGTTGAAATAGGATTAAGTTCCTCCTCTTGCATCAAGACAGGGCAAAGCAACCCAGCATGAGAAATGGGTTCACAAAAACCAGGCCAAGTGCCAAGGATGAGTACTAATCTCATTAATAGGAGCCTAACAAACAGACCAAGCTATACAACTGTTACACACATGCAGAGGTCCTAGGTAGGTATCATGCAGTATCCTTAGCTGCTGGTCCATAGTTGGTGTGCTCCCAAGAACTCAAGTCAGCTGTCTCTGTGGATTCCCCATCATGACCTTGAACCCCCTGACTCATATAATCCTTCCTTTCTCTCTTCTACAGAACTCCCAGTGCTAGGCAGTACTCTACATCTGCTTCCATCAGTTACTGGATGAATGCTCTCTGATGATATTAGAGTAGTCACCAATTTTATTGCAGGAGATAGCCAGTTCAAGTATGTAGGAGATTCTTCTTTCTGTGTGTTGCTTTCATTGGTAAAAAGAAACTGCCTTGGCTTTTTGATAGGACAAAATTTAGATAGGTGGAGTTGACTGAACAGAATGCTGGGAGAAAGAAAGCAGAGTCAGGCAGACGCCATGGCTCTCCTGTCCAAGAAGGACGCTGGTTAGAGTCATGCCGGTAAGCCACGGTCAAGTGGTGATACACATTACTGGAGATGGGTTAAACGAATATGTGAGAGTTAGCCAATAAGAGGTTAGAACTAATAGCCCAGGCAGTGTTCAAATGAATATAATTTGTCTGTTGTTATTTTGCGGTATAAGCTAGCCAGGCGGCCAGAAGCCAAGCGGCAGAAAGCGGCCCACTGCTCCTCATTACTACACAAGTACCTCTCCACTATTTCTTGGAGTCTTAGTTGGGGTCATTCTTTTGCATTCCTGGGAGTTTCCCTGGCACCAGGCTTCTTCCCAACCCCACAGATGAATCCAATAATGAAAAATATATCTTCTTGTATATACCCAACTCACCAAACTGGATTCCTCATGCTCCCATACCTCCATCCCCCTTCCTTCTGCCCCTACTTTACAGGAGATCTCTTCTAACTAGGTAGCAAGGAGAGTCAAAGTAAGATACATGGATTTTCCTGGGGAGGGAAAATAGAACAATTCCATGAACATTTTAAAAATTACATAAGAAATGGAGAAAAAACATACTAGGAAAACTAAGTTTGTAGACTGCATTTTAATACATTTTCTCCATCCTTTTAGATCACAAAGTGTAGTAAAACAGAAAATCTAGGATGTACCTTGTTGAGCTCAAGGGAATACAGCTATCTACACCAGCATCTTGCAGACAACAACTTTGCCAAACAATGATCCTTTAAAACTTCTATGGCCCCCTCGCATAATATGTTATGGTCAGTGTACAACTGTAGATCTGTAGAATCATCTATAGAAAACAATTCTATTTCTCCAGTGACTAGATATACAGAAGGAGCCCTGTGCTCCACAGAGGAACACCTGGACCCACTGAAATCTTCAGACCGAAAGGGCCTCTTTTGTTCCAGTGAAAGGGTGTTTGGCCAGACCTTTAATAGTTTATGATTTCCAGCAAAGTAAAGTCTTGATCCGAGGTCTAGAACTTTCTCTCAAACCCTATTCTCTCTATTTCTGGAAGTGGAATAAGGTGAGTCAATAACGTATTATGCCTATATGAAGAAACCTCCAGATATTCCTCTCTGAGGGTTTAAAAGCTTTCCTGGTTTGAGAACTGGCTTTAGACCAATAAGGCCTTGGGAAAGAAGATCCTATATACTGCATGATTCTGGACCTCTCTTGTGTACCTTCTAACTGATAATTGATGTCCATAATGTATAATCACTTGGTTGCATTTCTTCTGAGATATCTGGGCCATTTTAATACAGTGTCCAACCTCAGGAGAAAGTTGTGGCAACTCCTTAAATTTGTAAGCCAGGTGTCAGAAATCTTCTTGTTACAAGACTTAAAACTGACAGCTGAAGTGAGGGTAATTTGTGCAGCTGAGCCCTAAATTGTGGGATGTAATACTAACACCACATAATTAGTGTCAGAATTTAGTTAATTGATAGAGAGATGTAGTGGGTTTCTGGAGGATTGGAGAACAGCCAGTTGGTGGGAAGAAAACACACAACCACACTATCACTATCAGAAGTGCGATTGGCTGGAACCCTAATGTGATCAGGGGGAGAAGCTATCTTGTCATTCTTTGTGAGGTACTGCTCTTTGTTCTTTACCTTTTTAGTAGTAGATGGGCAGCAAAAATCACGACCTTTGGGCATTGTGAAGTAGCCCAGTAGTATTTCTAAAATTGTGGAGATGATTGATAACTCTTTTATCTGTGTAAGAGAGTCCATTTCCCTCTATGCATTCCTCCTAAAAAGCTAAGAACTGTGAAAGCTAATTCTGGGACTGGGGAGATCACTCACTGAGCAATAGTTTCTTGTCACAGGAGAAATAGACCTTGGAACAATATGAGTGAAAGAGGGACAGACAAACGCTGAGGAGTTCCATCCAGAAGGGTGAGTGAGTGCCAACCCCTTGTGCACTGTCCCAGAAGGGAGCATCGCCCCCTCCCCCCACCCGNNAGCTCCTGCTGCAGGGGCTTCTTTGTTACACGTGATCCTGCCTCCCTCAAGCCTGCTCTATTGTCTGCAAGGTCCTTGGCCCAGGAACAGTTCCTGTTTCTGCACTAAGGCTATCCACCCAGAGGGGAGAATTCCTCCAACAACCTGAAAGGCAACATGACATCACCAGAATCCAGGGATCAGGAAACAAGAATTGAACACCCTACTCCAGAAGAAATAGGAGAAATGGACATTAAACGGAACATTATGAAAATAATAGAGGACCTTAAACAGGACATGAAAAACT
>LOEQ01007450.1:17383-48097 GCA_001685075.1 Bramus lutescens | reverse complement strand
ACAGGCTCCAAAACTACAGAGAAACCCTGTCTCGAAAAACCAAAAAAAAAAAAAATTTTCAGTGCTGAGAATTAAATTTAGGTCCTGGTACCTGGTAGTAGGTGCTCCACTAACAGAGCTGCATCCCTGGCCCTAGTACTGGTGACTATAATATCAAAGTATGAGTCAGCCCTGAAAAAGGTTGAGATGCCCTACATTCTATTAGATATGCACTAATATGTATGTATTGTATGGGTGTGGTGGTGCATACCTTTAATCTAAACAGATGCAGGTAGGTGTCTATGTGTGAGGTCCAGGCTAGCCAGGGCCATATGACATATGATGAGACACTGTCTTAAAAAAATAATAAACTAAAAGTATGTAAAAAACAAATAAAACATAAAAACAAACAACAGCAACAGATAAAAATGCTAAAAATAAACAAAATGCGGGCTGGAGAGATGGATCAGATAGTAAGAGCACTGATGAGGGGACCTAGTGATGAACGGATGCTTGAAAGAAATCCCACACTAGCTCAGAAATGAGAAATAGATATTTATTTATTTCCCTGCTTGAACGGTGGACAGTGATTGAATCCTGCTATCCAACAATTTGAATGAGCAGCCGGCGAAAAGGAGGAAGAAAAAAAAGAACCTGCATCCGCGTATATTGTATAAGAGGCCCCAGTAGGTGGGTAACCACAAGCTACAAGCCTTCCTACAGCAGACTGATCTTCCAGAGGTCCTGAGTTTAATTCCCAGCAACCACATGGTGGCTCACAACCATCTGTAATGAGGTCTGGTGCCCTCTTCTGGCATGCAGGCAGAACACTGTATACATAATAAATAAATAAATCTTAAAACAAAACAAAAAACCTAGGTACACTTTTTGGGAGGCAGAGGCAAGCAGACAGTCTACATAGAGGGTTCCATGCCAGGAAGGGATACATAATGAGACCCTTTCTTAAAAAACAAAAGCACACAAAAATCACATTTCATTAGCCTCATTAGCATGCAAATTTGTATATCTTTAAAAAATAGTAAAATTAGCCAGTTGCATGCTGGGTGTGGTGGTGCATGCCTTTAATCCCAGCATTTAGGAGGCAGAGTTCGAGGCCAGCCTGGTCTACAAAGTGAGTTCCAGGACAGCCAAAGATACATAGAAAAACCCTGTCTCACAAAACAAACAAACAAAAAATTAGCCAGTTGGTGGTGGTGCACTCCTTTAATCCCAGCACTCAGGAGACAGAAGCAGGTGAATCTCAGTGAGTTCCAGGCCAGCCTGGTGTACACGGCAAGTTCTAGGAGTTCTAGGACAGTCAGAGCTACACAGAGAAATCCTGACTTGAACCCCCCCCATAAAAACAAAACAAAACCAAAAAAAGGATCCCAGAGGAAAGAAAAAGTGAAATTAAATATAATAAAAAATTTCTTTTAGAGAGACGGGGTCTCACTGTGTAGCCCTGGCTGGCTTGGAAATTGCTTTGTAGACCAGGATGGCCTTGAAGTCAGAGATCTGCCTGCCTCTGCTGCCAGAGTGTTGCTATTAAAGGCGTACATCATACCTGACCCAAACAATTGTTTTAAGATAAATTTCTTCATGGTTTTTTTTTTATCAGAAAGCATTTTATTTATGTGCTTTTTATATATTTATATACTCAGGGCGCATAGAATTTTCTCCAGCAAAAGGGGTCTCAAGTGAAAAATATTTAAGAAGCCCAACTCCATACTAACTATCCTGTATCCCTTCAAACTAGGGCCTCATGTGCACTAAGCAAACACATTACTACTGAGCCACAGCACCTGCAGCACTGAATGTTATCTTCTTTCTTGGGTTGTTTGGATGCTTCCTGTTAGTCTGGGATCAGGTTCCCTCATGCCCAGAAGTGCTTTGAGTGGCAGCTAAGCTTCTTTCCATGGTGCACCACAGAGTCCCATGTTTGCAGCTACTTTTGGGGTCAGGTTGGTGAGGTTTGTGACAGGGACAGGAGGTGCAGGTGTGTATATTGTTTCATCATCTACTGGTACTGTGGTCTTTTGTGACTATGATGTCTCTGAGCCTTGTTAATTGTTAGAGACAAACAAACACTTATCGCTACCTGCCCCTCAAATATAAAACACTGACTTTGCAGTGGTTTAGAGGTTCAGTACCTGTGTGTGTGCCTGCATTCGGATGCTCCTACCTGTTAAGCCATCTCACCAGCATTCCGTCTTATTTGAAACAGAGTCTACCACTAAACCTAACACTTAGCATTTTTACTAGGCTGGTTGGTTTGCAAGCTTCCAGGATCTGCCTGTCTCTCTTCCCTACAATGTGGGGTTACAAGCACATGCAGCTGTGCCTGGCTTTTTACACGGTGTTGGCTCTTCTTTGACAGCTCTCTTACCCGCTGAGGCATCTCCCCAGCTCCTTGATATAGTTTAGCTTCCTGGATGTTATGTTTCTGGGAGTCTGTCATAGTGGTCTTTGTCACAGTATAACATTCTTTTTAAAGATTTTTTTATTATTATGTCTAGTGTTCTGTCTGCACACCAGAAGAGGGCACCAGATCTCATTATAGATGGTTGCTATTGAATTGAATCAGGACCTCTGGAAGAGCAGCGCCCCTCCCTTAGGGATAACTTATAAAAGGACTCTCAGTAGAAGCTCGGAGAAGGATGTATATGAGTAGTGAGCAATCATAGATCCAGGAGTAATGGCTTATTAGAAAAGACCAGTCACCCCGTGGTGGGGCATACCTTTAATCCCAGCTCTTGGGAGGCAGAGGCAGTTGGATCTCTTAGTTCAAGGCCAGTCCGGTCTACAAAGTGAGTTCCTGGACAGCCAGTGCTGTTACACAGAGAAACCCTGTCCTGAAAAACCAAAAGCAGAAAACCAAACCAAACAAAACAGAAAAACCAAACCAAACCAAACCAAAACAACAAAAACGAAAAGAAATGGTCAGTCATGGGGCAGGAGAGATGACTCAGTGGCTCAATGCACTAAGTTTGAGGCCAGGTCAGAGCTCATAGAGAGATCCTGTTTAAATAAATAAAAACAAACTAACTTTAGGTTGTCAGTATATTGAGAACAGTATGTGACATTTAAGGAGAAATTGAATTTTCTTCTCACTGCTGATCTGGCCTTCACTTCTGCTAGCCTTAGGACAGTTTGCATCCACTGTCAGTCACAGTGGACACTGTCTCACAGGATCTAGGAAATGAGGGTATGCTTTTACAAGGCATGATGTTGTGCCTGGAATCCTAGCACTTGGAAGGCTGAATCAGGATTGCTGAGAGTTCAGTGCCGGTTTAGGCTGCAGAGTGAAATGCTATCTCCAAAAAACAACGATTAAAAACCCCACAAACAAAAAGCATGGTCTTCTGTTGCCCCAGTGCTGCCATCTACCTGTTACAGCAAGTGCTTTAGTTTTGATGTGCCCAGGACTCCATGCTAGCCCATGAGGTTACGTGCTGGGGCTTTCCTAGGCTCTCCAGGGTCAGAAGAAGTCGGGATGAGGGTGGGAGGGATGGGAGTGGATTGGTAGGCTGTAACGGGGATTGAAGAAGGAAAAGGTTGAACATGCCCAGATATTGGTGTTCATATCTTTTTCTTGGTTGTGTGTGTCATTATGGAGCGTCCGAGAATAACCCCAGAGTTCTGCTAGGAACCTTGGTTTGTGTGCTTTTCTGTCGACAGGAGCCCATGCAGTCTCAGCACCACTGTGACAGGGAGAAGTAGTATTCCTGCTCGCCTTGGGAGAATGAGTAGCCACAGGCTGACAGAAAACCTGTGTTCTGATTTGTGCTGTTCCCTATGAGATCCAATGGCACTTTAGTATGGTTCTCAGACTTGCACACTGTCAGTATGGTACTACTTTCCAAACATAAAAGCCAAAACTGGTTCAGGTTCTGTCCTGTCCTTGCCACAGTTTGACTTCTCTAAGCCTTGCTTTCCTTACTTATAAAATTGGAATTATAAAGTTATCTTGAGATGCTACTGGAAGGAGGGTGGGGCTATGGCTCTGTTGATAGAGTGTTTCTGAGGCTGCAAATAGAGGCCTGGGTTTGATTTCCAGCACCACATAACTGTAATCCCAGCATCATGGATGTGGAAGCAGGAAGATCAGAAATTCAAGGCCATCCTTGACTACTTAGGGAATTTAAGGGCATCAAGTAATCACCATGGGATTGTGGCACACACCTTTAATCCCAGCACTCGGGAGGCAGAGTAGGCATAAGTCTGAGGCCAACCTGGTCTACAGAGTGAGTTCCAGAACAGCCAGGGCTAACACAGAGAAACCCTGACTTGAAAAACAAAAACAAACAAACAAAAAAACGAAATAAAACAAAAACCAAAAAGTCACTGGGAATATATAGCAGGCACTTGGTCAGTGGTGGGTCTCTTCACTTTTTTCCATTTAGGTCTAAGACAGATTCCCTTTTAAGTATTTTTTTGTTTTTGTTTTTAATGTTATAACAGCAGTTAGCAATCAAATCAGTACTTCTTTGATTGCCGGGTGGTGGTGGTTCAGTGTAAGATATAGCCATTGTCAGAATAAAGACAAAAACGTGGGAAAATGTCTTATTTACACAAAAAGTGCTAATGAACAAGTTGGTATGATGTCACTGCAGACGGGAGTGACATGGGGTCACAGTGCAGAAGGCTCCTTGGTATCCTAGAGTCAGGAACAGGTACAAAGCACACTGAAAGGACATGAAAAGGTACCAGTGGTATTGGCACCAGGATGCAGTGAGGACAATTTATAATTAACTTTATGTATCTTTTGGAGCATAGGATATCATAATTTGTGAATAGTTTACTAAAATCAAGCTAATTAACATGTCCATGTGCCAAATATTTATTTTTGTGGTGAGAACATATAGCATGAATAATAAAAACCCAGAGACAGATACTGGGGTTTAAGCTGAAGATGAGAAAATATTATCCATGCTACAAGAACGTGGAGTTTCTTATTTTAGTAGTTCTGAAGTGTCAGTATTCATCATCATCATCATTTCTCCATTCTTCTATTTCACAATTTTATAAGGTCATTCTCCTTCCTGCTTTTTTCTGGCCTGGCTAAGGACTGAGCCAGTGTCTTGTGCATGTCAAACAGACCCTCTCTCACTGAATTATGTCCCAAGCTCTCCTTAAAATGTTTAAACTTACGTTTATTTTGTTTATGGGTACAGGTACAGGTGTGTGATGCCATGGTGAATGCATAGAAGTCAGAGAACATCTCGTGGAAGGCACTTCTCTCCTTTTATCCTGTAAATTCCAGGGATTTAGACTTGGGTCGTCAGGCTTGGTGGCAAACACCCTTATTTGCTGAACCGTTACTGTCCCCAGTCCTTTATTTTAAAGGCTGCTATTCATTGTTTATAGATAATGTATTTTCTTTATCCACTTACCTGTTGATGGGCACTTAGGTTGACTGGGTAACAGTTATTGTGGATGCTGCTGCTGTGAATATGGGTGTGTTTCTTCAATACACAGCTTTCCAGCTTTGGGGTAGATAGATACAGAGTAGATTTGTAGTTCTGTTAGGGTGTGTGGATTAATCCTAGGACCATACTGACCGTGTGCTCTACCACTGTGCACCACCCTGACCCTGAGGTTTTAGTTTATTAGAACCCTCCTGGGGTAGTATGCCCCATAATCTCAGCACTCAGAAGGCTGGAGCAGGAGGATTATTTATTACAAGACCACCAAGGTTACATAGCAAGAGCTACCTCAAAAAGCATACATAAACTCCATACACACAAGGTGCTGTGGTTTTCCATAATGGCTGTTCTCACTGAGCGAAGTTTGAACTACACCTGATTTTTTTTAATTACCTAATTTTACAGTTTTTTTTTATTTGTCATGCTTGTTGGCATCTGAGTTCTTTGTTAGCAGATCATGATACACAGAAAATTTTTAGGCACATTAGAGTATTTAAAACTTTTTTTAAAAATAATTAATTTTCATTTATGTGCATTGGTGTTGTTAGGTCCCCTGGAACTGGAGTTACAGACAGTCTTGAGCTGCCACGTGGGTGCTGGGAATTGAACCCAATTCCTCTGGAAGAGCAGCCAGTTCTCTTCAGGGCAGAGCCATCTCCAACCTCTAGTGTCTAATAGTACTCTTGACGCCTAGGCCTTGCCACGATGGCCGGCTCAAACTCACAGAGCTCTTCCTCTCTCTGCCTCTTTAGTGTGCACCACCATGGCCAGCCTCACCTTTATTTTACATAATCTAGACCAAGACCCTGGAAAGATGGACTTGGGAAGTCATTTTTGCTGTTGTAGTTGTTGTTATTGGTAGTGGTGGTAGTGTTCTTATTTATTATTTATTAGGAAGTACTTTTTAATTTTAAGTTTTATTTATTTGTTTGTTTATTGGTTTTCGAGACAGGGTTTCTCTGTTTAACAGCTCTGGCTGTCCTGGAGCTCACTTTGGAACAGGCTGGCCTTGAGCCTCCTCCCCTCTGCCTAAGTGTTGGGATCAAAGGTGTGCGCCAGCACCGCCTGACTAGGTGTATTTTATTTTTAATTATGTTTGTGTATGGGTATGAGTAGGTGACTGCAGTGCCCTTAGGGGCCAGAAGAATGTTACAGGCAGTTGTGTTACAGATAGTTTGAGCTACTTGATGTGGGTGCTGGGAACTGAACTCAGGTCTTTGCAAGAGTAGAAAGCACTGTTAAACACTGAATCATCTCTTCAGTCCCTCATTTATATACTTATTTATACATGCCAAGCAGATCCTCTGCCACTGAGTTGTGCACCTATTCTTTAAAGTGTGTGTGGGGGGGTGCATGTGCACATGCACACATATAAGTATGTGGAGGTCAGAGGACAACTACATAGCCTTGTGGATACTGTTCTCTTCTTTGCATAAGTTTTGGGGATCAAGCTTAGATTGTTGGATTTGTTTAACGAGCACCTTTCCTGACTGAGCCATCTCACTGCCCGTAGTTTAAACTGTATTCTGGGCCTGATGAGACGGATCAGCAGGCAAAGTGCTTGCTGTGCAGGTTCAACTTGAGTTCAATCCCTGGAGCCAGCGTAAGGTGGAAGGGAAGAGCCAGCTTCTGAGAGTTATGTTTACCTCTGCACAGTGACTATGGCATGTGTGTCCGCATTAATAATAAATAATTAAACATGATCATTTATTGGTATGTGTTTGTATGTGTCAGTGTGTGCACGTCAGAGGTCAGAGATTGATGACTTTTGGTAGTTCTCTGCTCTGTTGAGGAAGTGTCTTTTGTTTTGCTGCTGCACAGTGTACTCCATCCTGGAAGCTTCAGACCAATTCTTTTGTCTCCATTCCTGCTGTAGGAATGCAGGATTACAGGTGTGTACTATTGTATCTGGCTTTCATTTTGGTTTAGACAGGTTTCTCTGTGTAGAGAGGCTGCCCTGGAACTAGCTCTTGTAGACCAGGCTGGCCTGGAACTCACAGAGATCCACCTGCCTCTGCTTCCTGAGTACTAGGATTAAAGGTGTGCGCCCCCACTGCCCAGCAAGGGTTTTGTTTTGAGACCAGGTCTTACTATGTAGCTCTGGCTGGACTGAAATTTGTTGCATCGATCAAGCTGGCCAAGAACTTACTTACCTCTGCCTTCTGAGAGCTGAGATTGAAGGTGTGCACCACACTTGGCATAAAGCTCAGGCAGATCTTTTCAGTGTAACCCAGTCCTGTTGAATCCAAAGTTCACATTAGTGGCCTCCTTTCTCAGCCAGGATCTCCCCAGCTATCATTTGCCTGTCTTCCCAGTCAGGAATGATGGTGTCTGGCAGACAATAGCTCATATTTGGAGAGGGAATGGATTTCTCCAATGATTTTGACCTTTAATGCCTCAGAGAGAAGTAGTTAACACACCACTTAATCCCACTGGAGCTCCCCAGCTGTGATGGTCATTTAGTCTATGTAAATCATTTTAAAAGTGAGGCTGAGATTGGGTGAGACTGTAGGCCAACTCCTATTCATCTTCTAGGGGATGCATTTATAAGAACAGGCATAGCATTTCTTTGTACCTAGGACCAAATGGAGGAAATAGTCTCAGTATAACAGATTAGAAACCAAGGCAATCAAGATATACTTATCTCATCCTCCGTAGCTGTTGCAGTACCCAGGGAGAGCACTGTTGCTTGGCTAGGGCCGTAGGGGCTGCAGCTCTGCAGAGGTGGGCACACACATAATGGGCTCTGTCCAGTCTTCTATGGATGTTTGTGCAGTGTGTTTCTTCTATTGTTCTAAAACAGTTATGCTTTATTCTGGTTCTTTTTCTCTTAGTCAGATTCTGAGGAAGATGAACCTGCAAAGAAGAAAATTGTCCTGCAGGTAAGCTTGGTGTGCCATAGCTCTTCCTTCTCTTTCTATATTGTTTCCAGAAAGATAGGACTTAAAGTGCCCAAAGGTTTTCATTTGAGGGCTAGCGTGTTTGCGGGTATTTGAGGACTGTTTTGGTCTGACTTTGGTTTCCAATGTAGCTTTGAGTCAGATGCACTGATCCTTTTCTCATTTCTTCCTGGCATTAGCAATGGAGTTGACTTTTCTGGAAGGACAGGCAATGGTAGGAACAGGAACTGTAACTTAATTCAGTCCATTACGTTTCGGGTAGAAGGATTGTTTAGAGAGGGTGTAAGTAGGGTGATCAGATGATGATAAGGAACATCTGTGTTGTAAAATTGCCTGATCTTCCTGTTGTGTTTCTAACCTGGAGATAGATACTCAAACAGCACTTACTTTGTACCAGGTACCATTCTATCTAAATGCTTTACCTGTGGCTAGCCAATTCCTTTTTCAACTGTAGGGCCTAAATTCTAAGTTATGATGATTCTAGTTTAAGGGAAGAAACTGAGGAATTTGCCTGAAGTTAGACAGCTAATGTGGGTAGAGCTGGGCTTACAACTATATCTGATGTGCTGACTCCAGAGTTCAAGTCTGGCCCTGGAGAGTCTAAGTAACAGTTGTACTTGGCTGCTTCTCTGCAGTCCAAACCAGAAGTCTCAACTGCGTGACCTCCCTGCTGTTTGCTGGTTACCACTCATCTCAGCACCTTTCCTCTGCTCTGAGTGTCTTCCAGTCGCCTCTACACTCGATGTGTATACACTGTTGGAATTCATGTTGTTATATATTGGGGAAGAGTGGTCCTGCCTTATATAGTAGTTGTCTTAGAATTCACATATGCAGTGTTGAAGCTGTCCTTTCTTTTCGCTTTGTTAAGGTCACTTCTAGTTTTGGCAGGTCTTAGGACAGGGTTACATGGAAGTCAAAAGGACTTGTGGTGAGGGTGGTGTGGTGTGTGTGTTGATAGTGAGTGTCGAGGGAAGAGCCACCGAAGAAGCTAGTATGATTAGACTGAGGCCAGTGATCCCCTTGTCTCCAGGCTTCCTGGAGAGGGTAGACTTACTTGAAAGGCACTCCACAAGCAAAGAGCTGTCTTTCAGATGGTGGAAAAAGATGAGCACAAAGAGATGACCTGTGAAAGCAGAGCGGGAACTGGTCCTGCAGAGGGATGTAGCTGTGATCCCAGATGGTGTTGAGAAGTTGAACACTTCTAAGGTGGCCTAAGCAGTGCTTTCAATCTGCCACCCCCAGCACCTCCCTCTGATGGTGTAAACTTAGAGAGCCAGGAAGAACACCTCTCCTGCCTGGCCTGCTTGCCTTAGAAGTCCTGTTTAACTCGTTCTGGGCAGTTCTGACTGAGAAGATATCCTGGTGCTCCAGGACAGTGACACAGTGACCTTATTCTATTCTCCTTTTCCTATTGATACCTCCCTACTCTTAGGGCAGACAAGCCCTTCAGTGTACCGAAAGTAGAATCCAAGCAATTTGTATGGTTGGGTAGGGCCAATTAGTGTACAAAGTGATAAACTAAGTGCTTGACTCTGCCAGTTGAGGTACCACATGCAGAGGGCTTTCCTTATGTGGGTTGGCAGAGGGAGCTTTTAGCAGTAGGTACAGATGTCTCTTGAGCAGAATCTGTTCAAAGGAGGGAGAAGTTGAGTTTCAGGTTTTTTTGCTTTTTTGTTCAAGATTTATTTTCATTTTATGTGTATGAATGTTTGTCTGCATGTATATACATTTGTATCACAAATGTACTTGGTACCTGCCAAGGTCAGAAGAGGGTATTAGAGTCCCCGGAACTGGAGTTACTTGAGGTTGTGAGCTGCAGTATAGGTGCTGGAACTAAATCCTGGTTGCCTGGAAGATGAAGTAGTGCCCTTGATCCCCTGCATCTTTCTCTGGCTTGAGACTTAGTTTTTTAAGGAAAAGGGGATAATGTGAGACCGAGGGCACTGAAGACATAAAGTTGGGATAGGATCTGTGGCAGTTAATTGTGGAACTAGGCTGGACAGAGCTGAGACAGGACATTGCCTCTCATTGTGGATGAACAATTATACTAAGTCCTAGAGCGGGGTGCGGGGGGAGGGGGGTGGCTGAGTGCATGGAGGTAACAAAGCCTCAAGGGGCTTTGAGGCTTTCAGGAGAAGCACAAAACTATATGATCTTCTTTGTCATTGTAGCTAGTGCATAATATAAAGTCTCACTTGTCTTTCTTCCCTCTCATTCCAAACCTGGGCTCACTAGGGATCCGGCGAGGGGACTGGTTTGTCTGCCTTGCTCCCCCAACCTAAAAACCTGACTGTGAAAGAGACCAACAGATTGCTCCTGCCCCATGCCTTCTCCCGGAAACCCTCAGATGTCTCCTCAGATGCTAAGCCCTCTAGACTGGCTTCTAAGACCAAGCCTGCCTCACTGGCTCCTGTTTTGGGCACCACAACTACCACTCCATCACCCTCTGCCATCAAGGCTGCTGCCAAGAGTGCTGCCCTGCAGGTGACGAAGCAGATCACACAGGAGGATGACGACAGTGATGAGGAAGTTGCTCCTGAGAACTTTTTCTCCCTCCCTGATAAGACTGAACCATCTGGAGTTGAGCCTTACCCTTACCCTGTCCCCACTGTCCCTGAAGAGCTGCCTCCAGGCACAGAACCAGAGCCGGCTTTCCAGGATGATGCAGCCAATGCTCCCCTTGAATTTAAGATGGCAGCGGGGTCAAGTGTGGCCCCCTGGATGCCGAAGCCTGGGGATGACTATAGCTACAATCAGTTTTCCACATATGGCGATGCCAATGCCGCTGGTGCTTATTATCAGGTGGGTGAGGACACAGAGGGCAGGCCTAAGACCATTGAACATGGTGCTGAAGGAGAATTTGAACCAGTGAAATGACCTGTGTGTCACTTAGCTTGGTTTTCTTATGCTACTAGGTCTTAAAATATACCACTTTTATTTTGAACCTTATGGATTTAAATTGCCCAAGTATTTGGGAGTCTGATAAGGTGACTCATGTCATACTTTCATTCTGCATGTTAGCTTTCTGTCACTGTGATAGAAATCCTGAGGTATCTGTTAGAGAAGAGTATTTTGGCTTGGGGTCTCAGTCCATGGTTTCTTTGCTCTATTACTTTTGGGCACATGGGCACACATCTGCTCCATTACTTTTGGGCACATGGGCACACATCTGCTCCATTACTTTTGGACACGTGGGCACACATCTGCTCCGTTACTTTTGGACACGTGGGCACACATCTGCTCTGTTACTTTTGGACACATGGGCACACATCTGCTCCATTACTTTTGGGCATGTGAGCACACGTCTGCTTCATTACTTTTGGGCACGTGGGCACACATCTGCCCCATTACTTTTGGGCACGTGGACACACATCTGCTCTGTTACTTTTGGGCACGTGGGCACACATCTTCTGCATTACTTTGGGCAGTGTCTCATGAGACTGCAGCAGAGGAAGCTCTCAGCTTATGCAGGCAGCTAAGAGAGGGGCCAGGATCCCAGTGTTTCCTACAGTGTCACCACTGATGTTCTTTCTTCTTTCCAATAATCTGTCTCTCCTTTCTTGTTTTTTNGAGGGCACCAGACCTCATAGATGGTTGTGAGCCACCATGTGGTTGCTGGGAATTGAACTCAGGACCTTTGGAAGAGCAGCCAGTGCTCTTAACCTCTGATCCATCTCTCCAGCTCCCTGGATCTAGCTCTTGTAGACCAGGCTGGCCTTGAACTCACAGAGATCCGCCTACCTCTGCCTCCCGACTGCTGGGATGTGTGCCACCACTGCTGGGCTTCCAATAAGCTCCATTTCTTAAAGGTCTTACTGCTAGTAGTACCACAGGCTTGTGAATAAGCCTTTAACACATGGTTCAGCAGAAGATACTTAACCTAAATCATAATATTTTAAAAACAGAAGCTTATGGTGGGTGGTGGTGGGAGATTTAAGAAAATAGGAGAGGAATGGTCTCTAATCTTAGAACTAAGAGATACGTCTTTGAATGTGGGTATTGAGGAACAGGGAAGTCCGGTGTAAGTTTCTGAGTAGCAGTTATTGTCCCATAAAGGAGCACAGGAGCAGAGTGAAAGTAACTTGTCAAGGCAATTTCTTTTTGTAAAACAGGTACCCTATAGTTCTCCTAGTTAGCCAGATACAATGGCAAGATGGCCTCTGGTTTTTATCCTTAACTTTGGTGGTGACTTATATCCTATATCATTGGTAGATGCTCAACTTCACACTCTGACACGATTAGCTAATCATCGAGAAGAGAAAGGGGGAGATTCAGGGCCTATGGGCCTTTGTGGGACTAACTACCGTTGATAGGAAAAAATAAAAATTTTCACAGTGGATATTTTCCTTTTCTTCCTTTTTTTCTTCATTCTCTTCTCCCTTCCTTTCCTGTCCTATCAAATTGGAGTTCAGATTCTCTTGCCTCAACCTCTCCAGTGCTGTACACCACCACACCCAGCTTTGCTTTGGGTTTTTTGTTTCTTTGTTTGTTATTTGTTTTTATTGAGCTATATATATATATATGTGTGTATATATATATATAGCTATATATTTTTCTTCTCTTGCTTTAGGTTTTTATGTTCTACTTTTTTTGTGTGATAAATATGAGTCATGTTTTCCACTTAGCTCATTATAAGATGCATGTTCTTAGGAGCCTTCCAAGCATAGGACAGTACAGACCACTCGAGTGTACTGGTGCACTGAAGAGGAGACGGGGAGTCAGGGCTACCTGATATTATGACCCTATCTCAAACACAAGCAGTTGTTAGGCACAGGGACCAGACTTGCTTTTGTCTCCACCTTGTCTTCCTTTAGACTCTGCATTCATGTCTGAGGGGAGCCATCACATTCATAAAGTACATGTCTCTTATAAAATTTTTGTAGTATCTTATTTCTATTTATTTTTCAGACAGGGTCTCACTATGTAGTTCTGCCTGTCCTGGGATTTACTACATAGATCAGAGTGGTCTTTAACTCACAGAGATCTGCCTACCTTTGCCTCCTGAGTATTGGGATTAAAGGTGTATGCCCCCATGCCCAGCAACAAGTAGCTCATGGTGCATGTTTGTACCTCTTCTGACTGTAGGATCACACCATGTGGGCACTCAGTGAAACTGTCCAGGGGGTGGGAGGGATAGAATGCCCTGATTCATGAGATGATGTGGCTCCTGACCTAATAGCGCTGGAAGGCCTGGCCAAGGGTACTGGAGAGTTGAGGTGTAAGTTATCTTGAGAAGTAGCTAAGGGATCAGGGCACAGCAGGAGAGAATGTGCATTCCTTGTCTCCCTTCCCCCAAAAATGTCCCTCTGCCTGGATGGTGCAGATGAGGGAGCTTCCGGGACTGTTGGTGAACCAGAGGGTAGGTCCTTGGATCTCTGCTGGTTCATCTGAGGGGCTTTGGTGTGGGAATCCCTCCTGCTTTTTCCATACAGTTTGCTTTATTTTGTCTCAGTTATGCCTTCAGTTCTGTGTTTTCTGTTTTGGTTATAGGATTATTACAGTGGTGGCTACTATCCTGCACCGGACCCGGCTCTGGTCCCTCCCCAAGAAATTGCCCCAGATGCCTCATTCATTGATGATGAAGCAGTGAGTTAACAAAATGTATTAGTTACTTTTCTGTTGCTATGAGAAAATACCATGACCAAAAGCAACCTATAGAAGGATTTTTTGGGCTTTCAGTTCCAAAGCGGTGAGAGACCGTCCTGGTGGAGGGCATGGAATCGAGCAGCAGACATGGCATAGGGACAGGCAGGAAGTTGAGAGCTCACATCTCCATTCACACACGGGAAGCAGAGAACAGAGAAAGCTAATTGGAAGTGGGGGCAAGGCTGTAAACTCTTACAGGTCACCACTAGTGTTCCAGCGAGGCTGGACTATCTCCTCAATGAGCACCACCAGCTAGGGACCATGTTCAAATACCCGAGCCTACGGGAGACACAGCCAAAATGACATTCTATTTTCTGTGCTGGGGAATCAAACCCAAGACCTTGTGTATGCTAGACAACAGTGGACTACTGAGCCCACATTAAACTTAAGATTTATCTTATCTTTAGTTACTTATATGTTTATATGTCATCGTCAAGATATATGCACATAAGTGCAGGTAGCTACAGAGACCAGAGGAGCCAATGCCCTCAGGAGCTAAAGTGTAGTCAGTTGTGAGCTGATGTGGGTGCTGGGAACTAAATTCAGATCTTCTGCAAGAGCAGTACTCACTCTTAACAGAAACGTCTCTCCAGCCCCACAAATGACCATTTTTGTCACCAGGTTTCAAATCTGAAGCTAAAGGAAAACTTGTGTTATTTAGTTTTGTTTATTTTTTGAGATGGTGTTACTATGTAGCCAGGCTGGTTTTGAATTTGCAGGCTTCTTGTTCTCAGTCTTCTGACTGCTGGGATTATAGGGAGTTTATTGTAATTAATTAATTAATTTTTGTTTGTTTTAAGACAGGGTTTCTTTGTGTAGCCTTGACTGTTCTAGATCTAGTTCTGGAACTGGAGAGATGGCTCTGACTGTTCTTCCAGAGGTCCTGAATTCAGTTCCCAGCAACCACATAGTGACTCACAACCATCTCTAGTAGGATCTGATGCCCTCTACTGGCATAAAGTTGTACATGCAGATAGAGCACTCACACGCATAAAACAAACAAACAAACAAATAAACAAATCTTTAGAAAGAAAGAGAGAAAGAAAAGAACTAGCTCTGTAGAACAGGCTGGGCTCAAACTCTCACAGAGATCCACCTGCCTCTGCCTTTCAAGTGCTGGGGTTAAAGGTGTGCACCACCACAGCCTGGCCTACCCCAAATTCTTAATTTAGAAATTGTAGTCCTATCCTTTGGTAGGCTGAGGCAGGAGAATTTGAGTTTGAGGCCATCATGGTTGTGTCCAGAAACAAAAAGGAAGAAGGCTCTGATAGACCTTCCAGGCAGTGTTGCTATCTAGTTTGTATTTCTGGATCTCCACAAATACTCTTGGCCACCATGGCTCTGACTCTAAGAGACGTCTTGAGAAGCAGCCCATATCACCTGGCACCATGGAAGTTTGGTAGATGGAAAGGGGAGTATTTCATGAGGAGAAACCACGGGCACAGTGTGCCTGGCAGTCCTAGCAGTGCTCTAGAGCAGTGGTTCTTGGTTCTCAACCCTCCTAACGCTGCGACTCTTTAATATCATACAGTTCCTCATGTTGTGGTGATCCTCAACATAAAATTATTTTGTTGCTACTTCATAAGTGTATTTTGCTACGGTTATGAATTGTGATGTAAATATCTGATATGCAGGATATGTGATACATTACTCCAAAGGGGTCTGGACCCTACGAGTTGAGAACCGCTGTTCTAGAGACTCTGAATCCTTAGCAGTGTCTCCTACTCTCCTTACATTCCAGATCCTGCAGCTCTGCTTTTAATTAATTAATTAATTGAGTCACTTACTCATTTATTTGTTTGTTCATTTATTTATTCATTCATTCAATTAATTAATTAATTTCAGTTTAAGCGGCTGCAGGGCAAGAGGAACCGAGGGAGGGAAGAAATCAACTTTGTGGAGATCAAAGGTGATGACCAACTCAGTGGGGCACAGCAGTGGATGACCAAGTCATTGACAGAAGAGAAAACCATGAAGTCCTTCAGCAAAGTAAGTGTGAAAGACTATTTGGGTGGCCTACGTGGAAGGTCATAAGGTGGTCTGTAGGTCTGTCTGACCGTCTGACCTATTGTTACTTGACACACCCTTAGCAGGTATCATTGCCCAAGGTAGTGGAGCATTCACCAGATTTCATGGGAACAGCTGCCTTCCAGAACTTTAGAATTCAGCTGCTGGGACAGTGTGTGATTCTTCCCACTGGTTGGAATCTACAGCTGCTTGCCTGTATCCTCACCAGTCTCCATCTGTTAATCTGGTAGCTGGCTCAAGCCTATCTTTGGGGAGTGGGCACAGCAGATCTCCAGAGGTTCTAGGCCTTGGCTCCCAGGCATATTGCTCATCTCTTGCCACTGTCTTCATAGTTACTATAGCCAACTGCTGTCTCTGAATGCTCCTCTTCCTGTTTCCCACACCACTGGCTTTCCCTATGCTCATTTTCTCCAGTCACTTAGCAGCTGAGCACAGCAGGTGTGAACACTTACGAGTTGGCCATGGGTGGGGGTGGCTGAATATGAGCTCCGTGCCAGCAACACCAAGGTCAAGGATTTTATCCCCTCCCCATTTGATTTTTCTTTGTTCTATGGTCACAGATGGCTATCCAGGCCCCATCATTTGTTTTAACTGTTGGCAGTCATACAGGATAGAGCAAAGGATTGTGGTTAGAGCAGCCGAGCTCTATCACTGTTTACTGGAAAAACCACTTAGGAGAAAGGGCTCTGCTAACTTGGGCTTGAGAGGCAGCGTCATACAAGTAGCTGCTGGTGTGAGTGTTCATTGTGGAATGGATTGAGTCTTTCATGTATATCATCTTTAATTGTAACATTTAATGACATTCAGTAGTAACAAGCAATTAGAATCTGGTCTTTTCCCAATTCCAGGTTTTTGTCCGATTTCATTTAGTTGAGCTTGCTTTTTGAAAGAGAAGATTCAGTCCCTTATCCTCAAGAAGTTGACAGCATAGTTGGGAAGAGATTTAAGGACACTTGAGTGTAAATGATTACAGTGCAAATTGATTACATAAGTGCTGAGGAGACTCTGGGGAGGAGTTTTTGAGAGTTGGGTGGGGCTGGTGAGGAAGCTTCTAGCTTGAGACAGCTCTGGCAGAAGACAGAAAAACCACACAGTGAAAGCTCAGACCAGTATAGATTTTGACAGTAAATCGTTTGCATCAAAGTGTGGCTTGGAGTGAGCTGTAGTTACTGGTGGAGGCTGGAAAATGGATGGAGGAAGAGTGAGACTGTGAACTTTGTCATCTCAGGGAAGTGGTTGACATATCCTGGGACAAGATAGCGATTCAGCCAAAGGGAGGGCTTAGCCAGACTGGAGAGAAGGGGACAGAAATGAAGAGGGTTTAAGGGGCAGATGGATGGAGGGATAGTAAGGAGGTCTGGAGGAGGTTGGCAGATCACATACCCATGGCAGGAAAACTGTCCTAGACTTACTACAGGCCAGTGTCCACAGGCGGAGCCTAGGGCTTGGGCTAGAGGTAGACTTGGGTTATCAGAGAGATAAAGTAACCCCAGTCTTGACCTCAGAGTTTAGCCATTCATTTGGGGAATTAACAGGCTATTTCTAACAAGTATTCTCATCTTAGATTTGTTTTCCATAATGGCACTAATAGAATGTCTGTATTGTAAGTATATAGGCACAGAAGCAACTCCACGTTGACTTTTCAAAGATTTGGGCTCTTATGTTTAGCGGCTCAGCTCTTCAGCCTTACACTATCCAGGCACATGAGACATTCATGCCTTTCTGTCTGTGGATTAAGGACTATGTTTTTGGGTTTTGTTTTTGCTTTTGTTTTCCCTTGTAGAAGAAAGGTGAACAGCCAACTGGCCAGCAGCGGAGGAAACACCAGATCACATATCTGATTCATCAGGTGAGGATGCTCAGGACCCATTTAAACCTGGGGATGAGTAGTAGAGCTCAGGGCCAGGCTCCCTTTTGGTAGACGGCCTTTCTTGTTCTCCTTTTGGCCACTAGGGGAAGGCTGTGTTCTTAGTTTCATTCCTTCTGCCTCTGGTACAGGAGGTTTCAGAAACCTTGTTATGTAAGAGGGAAGTGACATGGTTTATTATAGGATTCTTTTGACTTTTCTGAGACAGAGTTTCAAGCATCCCAGGCTATAGCCTAGGATGGCTTTGAACTTTTGATTCTCTTGGGTCTACCTCCTGAGTGCCAAGATTTACAGGCATGTGCCTCTCCCTGATTTGTAAAGATAGAGCCTAGTGCTTCCTGCAAGAACTCTACCAACCGAGCTTCATCCCTACTATTAAAATTGTTTAATACATTATGTGTGTGTGCGTGTGTGTGTACTTACATGTGTGCCACAATGTAAGTCATAGGAGGTCAAGACGAATTTTACTGGTTTTTTCTGTCTACCATGCAGGTCCCAGGGATTGAACTCAGCCATCAGGCTTGGTGGCAGGCACCTCTACCCACTGAGCCATCTTGTCAGCCCCCCAACCTCCCAGCAGGCTTTTCCAATAACAACTTTACTTGTTTTATTTTAAATAAATAAAAGCCTGGGTCTAGGATGTACAGTGATACATTGTGTGTGATTTCCTAGTCATTCTGCCAGTAAGTCATGCTGCTCACTGTGATCTCCCTCCCCCTTTTGTGTTCCCAGGCTAAGGAGCGGGAGCTGGAGCTGAAGAACACCTGGTCAGAAAACAGGCTCAGTCGCCGGCAGACCCAGGCCAAATACGGATTCTAGGGCTCAGGAACTGATGATGGCTCAGGATCTCCTGTCGGCCCTGGTGGCTCAGCCCCCAGCTTCTCCTCCAGGACCCCAGCTGCTCTGAGTCCAGGACTTGAAGACCCAGCCCTCACCTCTGGGAGAAGAAACATATTTGATAGATTTTTCTTAACACGTTAGAAGTCCAGCTCCTTTCTGTGCTGGGCTGGAGAGACTCGAGCATTTCCCCAAAGGCCCAGAATTCTCCCTGTCAGTGTGATGAGATGTTGAACTGTCCCACAATTTTTTTTTTTTAAACCAGGGATGTCTGTTGAAATAAAACATTGAGTGTGACAGATGGGTCTGTACTGTGTCTGGGTCTCCATGTTGAGCTTGTGCAGATGCCCCAGCTGAGCGGCCTCATCATTGCTTTGCTTTTTTACCCTTGGCCCTGTGGCCATGGCCATCCCAGTTGTTGGCAGTTTTACCCGGGGCGGGATGATTATCAGGTGTGGGATTCCCGAGACGGACTATCAGGGGTTTCTATGGCATGGAAGCCTCGTTAAGATGGGCGTGGTGCTGCACACCTGTAACCTCATCATTCAGGAGGCTGAGGTAGAAGGATTATGAGTTCAAGACCAGCCTGAGCTACAGTATCAAGACCCTACTTTTTTTAAAAAAAAAAAACAAAGAACAAGGGGCTGCGATGGATATAAAGTGACACCTGGTAGTGTATGGCGTGAAGCAGGACCTGCTCCCAAAGTGAATCAAGCTCACAGTGAGGTCTGTGGCCAAGCATGGGCTGGTTTGGAGAAGGTTGTGTTCACACTACCACCAGTACAGATTGTGGGCTGGTTTGGAGAGGTGTTCACACTACCACCAGTACAGATTGTGGGCTGGTTTGGAGACTGGGCGTAGATGTTGGGGCCAGATCTATCTACATGGAGACTTCAGAATCTGTTCTGGGGACGGGAAATGGAAGGGAATATAGACTTAGAATTGAGGGCGCCATGTGCACACTAGGAACAGTAAGTACACTATGCAGTATCTTCCTTTCAGGTCAAGGTTCAAGTCGGGATGATCACAAAGATGGCACAGCTGTCAGGGATCCGAGAGTTACCTGGTCTGTAGGCGTGGAACACAAGCGCTAAAGAAACTCCAGAGCCTGTGGGTGCCAGGCAGAGGAGCTGGGCGACACACAGGCACTTCAGTCCACTGCTATGGGAAACACTGGGTGGGGTTAGCAGTGTTTAGCTGTCCTGGGTAGGCAAGGCTATGGCTTAAATAGGGTGTGGTGAGGACTTGGGCCCAAGCAGATGAGACAGCTCACTTTCTGGTTCTGTGCTGAGGTAAGTCCAGGGGTCTGTTTCTCATTAAGTACATTGTAGGGTTTCATCACTTACAGGAAAACTACCTGCTTATCTGAAATCTGACCTACTTCGGGTTGGAGCCAGACAGGGCTCCCGAGTCCCACAGGGACTGTAGCTATTCAAATCTACACATCCAGCCAGTCTCAGTAGGTGGCATCAGTACCAGTGATACTCCACTGTCCACTGAGGCTCTGACCCAGGGCTGAGATCACTCCAGATGGGTGAGCCAGGCATCCCAGCCTGCATTCAGCTGCTTGTCTTCAGAGTCTGCACTGAAGTGATGGAGAAGGAAGTGCCTCTGATGCTGGGAGGCAGGAGACGTGGGCCTTTCACCTTCAGTTCTCATGGAGACTGCAGCTACCTTTTAAAAGAAATTTGTGTTTTGAGATGGTCACTACAACAATTGGGTTGGTCTTGAACTCACCATATAGCTGAGGCTAACCAAGTCTTAATCTTGTCTCCCAAGTGCTGGGGTTACAGGCATCCTCCACTATGACCCCCTCCAGAAAGGAAAAAAATTAAGGCAGGATTTTTCTTTTTAGTTCTAGTTGTCTTGGAACTCTGTAGACCAGGCTGGCCTCAAACTTGGAGATCTGCCTGCCTCTGCCTCCCAAATTCTGGGATTAAAGGCATGCGCCACCACCACCCAGCTTAAGGAAAAAAAAAGTCAGGCTGGAGAGATGGCTGAGAGGTTAAGAGCACTGGCTGCCCTTCCAGAAGGCTTGGGTTTTATACTCAGCACCCACAGACTTATACACCAGCAAATAAATTAAAATATAAAAATATTTATTTTTGCAGCTGTGTGTATGTGCTCCACATGTGTCAGTGGTACCCATGGAGGTCAGAATAGGGCATCAGGATCCCCTGGAACTGGAGTTAGGTATGGTTGGGATCTACCATCAGCACTATGGAGGCAGAGGCAGGTGGATCTCTGATTGATTTCCAGGCCAGCTAGGGCTACATAGTGAGACCCTTTCTAAGAGAGGGGAGGGGAATCGAGAAAAGGGAGGAAGGATTAACAGGAAAGGAGAAGACAGATGGTGGATCAGCGAGAGAGGAGCAGTAGGCTAAACTTGGCTAAAACTGATCTACCAGCCACAGCCAGGGATAGACGGTGAGAAGGCCTTAACCACAAATTGGTCCTTGGTTGTGGTGGTGCATACCTGTATCCTAGCCCTTGGAGGCAGAGGCAGGTTTTTGGGTTCAAGGCCAGCCTGGGTTTCAGAGTGAGACCTTACCTTAAAACAACACACCATCCCTGTGTACAGTCACCTTGACCAGGACAGAAACAGGCTGAGGTATTTGAGGATTGAACTCAAACTACAGAACGACGGGGATCTTGTCATGAGGGGTGTGAGCTCCCCGGGCAGCAATCTGCAGTTGGCTAACAGCCCGAAAGTGACTGGACCTTGCTTGCTTTCGGGAGGACTATGGAGGTAGTTAAGGATGGCCTGTCTACAGTCCCTTTTGGGTGCATCTGTGGATTGGGTCTCCCTGTCCTGAGACAGCCACAAGTGAATTGCTGAAACTGTTCACTGAACGAGCAGGGAAATGGCAGTCATGAGGATCAGTCACTATGACCAAAGGCTGGGTCTGCAATGGGAGGAACTGTGCCTGGATGGCTTTCCATTTGGGAGCTGACTATTGGCAGAAGAGGGGGCAGTCTGGGCCAGAGTGCCCGGAATGGGCAGAAGGGTTGGCATCTTAGTTTCTTTTCCCGTTGATGTGGTAAAACTACTTTGACAAAGGTGTCAGTAGAAGAAAGGGTTTGCGCTGGCTCACACTGGAAGCATGTCATGGCANGGCAGCCAAGGCAATAGGAGCGTGAAGCAGTGGGGCTCCCATCTTTCCAGGAAACAATGATGAATGAATACTGCTTAGCTTCCTTTCTCCTCTTCTATAGTCCAGGATCCCCTACCATCCATGATTAAGGTGCATCTTCCCACATTAATGCACAGTAGTCCCGCATGGACATTCTCAGAAGCTAGCCTTCATCTAGACACTGCCCCCAGAGCACAGGTGTGCCTGGAGGCTTATGTAGTGTCTGCACTATGGGATGGTATGCCTGTCAGGAATAAAAACACAGACACGGGAACACGGGTCATCCTTGATACAAGAGTGCCAACTTTATTGTGCTCAGGGACAGCTTATATAGGGATCCTTAACTGATAGTCACACCTCAGCTTTTGGGATTTTCAGCTGTAAAACCCACCAGAATCCACTCCCCTGCCATCAGGGTCTTGTGCTCAGAGCAGCTGCAGGCACAGGAAACAAGTTGTTTTGCTCAGTTCACTCCAGCAGGCAAAGGGTCCAAGGTAGGCAGAGAAAGTCAAGGGGCCAGGGGTCTGCAGCCCCCAACAAGCTTGCCTCTTGGATGACTTTAGATTCCAGCTGACAACACTAGCTGAGAAGACAGAGTTGGTCCCCACCTCCCCTGTGAGGAGTCTGGCTGGGGAAGTTCCCTTTCTGTCTTCAGGTGGTTCAACCTTTCTGTCTTCAGGCCTCACCACAGTCATAGGCCTGCGGTCTGTAGTAAAGTCAGCAGATTGGGCAGGGCAGGGAGAATCAGCACCTTGGATTTTATTTCTGTATGCTCTGAGAACTGAGTCCAGGGCCTTATGAGTGCAAGGCAAGTGCTCTCCTTCTGTATTATCCCCTCCCTGACTCCCCAAGAGGGCAAGAACCTTATCCTTCTGTTTATGGGGGGCCCCTTGGTATCAAGACTTTTGTCACCTAGCTCTCTGATCCCATATTCCTCTTTAGATGTCACAAAGGGTCTCCAAAGCCGCTGCTGGCCCCAACAGTCATACTAGTCAAAGCTGTTCGTGTGAGACATACATGCTGGTGAGGGCTCAGTCCCACTTCGTCTAAGCCCACTTGGTCTAAGCCCAAAGGCTGCACTGTTCAACGGCAGAGTGCCCTAAGGAGACATACCTGCCCACTGTGCTCTATCTAGAAGTCTAGGGACGTTCTTTGCTTTCTTACTTTCTATCTCCTATATCAGTCACTCTTGTCTGCCTGCTCAAACCTACCCTGAAGTGACTACCCAAGTGTCTGGTGAGACCTTTCTTGTGCTTTCAGCTTCCTCTCTGATTCCGAGGGGAGGGCATGAGCTCCCCACTCTTGTCTTCCAGTGCTTAGGAGGACTGTAGCTCTTCAGCTGACGTGGACTCGGCACCTATGGCTCCTCAGCCGATTAGCATTGAGTGGAAAGAGAAAACTGGCTAGTCACTAGAGCTGGTGTTGGTGCCAAGCTGGGGCAGCTCCAGTGGTGGCAGCACCCAGCTGTCTGGAACAAAACTGGGGGGAAGAGCCTGTGAGACTGCTGTGCCTCAGCCAGGGGTGGGACCCAAAGGGCACATGTTGCCTTAAATGAGCTTTAGGGTAATCAAGATGGCAGCCAGGTAGGGAACTGCACAGAGAAAGGAGCAGCAACAAAGATCACCTCCAGTGATTCAGGTGGACTCTGGAGCCAGTAGAACCATGCATGACCAGTCTTGGAAAGCTTCCAGCGTGAGATGAAAGTGAGACCAAGAGTGTAGACCTCTCCCTGGCCAGGAAGGAAGGGAGAAGACACCCCAGGATGGGACGGGGAAGGGAGAAGACACCCCTGGATGGGACGGGGGAGAAGACACTCCTCGATGGGATGGGGAAGGGAGAAGACACCCCGGGATGGGGCAGGGAAGGGAGAAGACACCCCAGGATGGGACGGGGAAGGGAGAAGACACCCCAGAATGGGGCAGGCCAGGGAGACGGGCTCCTCCTGAGTGAGGCAAGGGCCAAAGCTCAGGAGGTTAGGAAGTTCCAAGAGAGTTACGGAGCTGTTTGAGTCTGCATCCTCCAAGAACTCACACACTCCTAAGAGTCCTGAATCTTTGTCCCCTTCTATAGCATCCACTCCCGTGCCCCTGGCTGCCCATTTAGCCTACCCCAGCTAGGGGAGAAGCACTTGGCAGAGGAAGCCTGTGTCCTTGCCCCAGTGTTTCTCAACTTCTGGTCAAAAGACCTATAACATTGCCTAAGGGTCTTTGAACCCTTAACCCCTATGGACCACAGTGGGAGAGAGGAAAGGGTGGAGGAGGAGCTGGAAGGACTTCGATTCCTGTGGAGGGAGATTGTTGGTGATGATTTATTAGCCAGACAACAACCAACGTACAAATTCTAGCATCTGTTCTCACCAAACCATCCCTCAGACAACAGCAGCATTGGACTGAGGCCCAGATTTGAAGGCTCAGAGGGCCAAGGCTTCCTAAAGTCCAGTTTCTTCAGGAGGAAAAAACAGGGTCATAGGAGGCAGGACAATTTCCCTAGTACACTTCCTTGAACAGGGTTCCTGGCGACTCTCAGGAGAGCTGGCTGTGTGTCACTATGATGGAGAAGATCCCACATTTGTTCCTCTGATCTCCAGCCTGCTTTGGAGTTGGACGGTCCCTTCCAGAGAAGAAAGGAATCAGGCTGAGGACAGAGAACCCTGAACAGGGGTTTTAATCCTTGACCTTGGCCCAGACATTCTCTCTCTGGCTTAATTTCATTATTTGCATAATGAGGGAATTGAACTTAATAGATAAGGGCAAATGAAATGCAACTCGTCTTCCCTCCTGCCCCACGGCAGACATCACCCATCAGTCATGGTGCTCTTCTCTGCTGGGTTTGGATGTGACCTTTCCAGGGCCGCACACTAGGCAGCTGAGACCAATGGATTGGAGTTGGCATGCGGGATGACACCTCCTCGCAATCCATGCCGCAGATGAAGGAGCTCAGCTCACATGTAGTCTCACCACCTGCCTTTCCGAAGAAGGACCAGGTGTGTATGATGGTCTCCAGACACAAAATACCCGGAGCTAGCCTCTCTCAGGTCAGACCTAATGATGAGGCCTGAGGGGAGCCATGCCTGTTCTGTCCTGAAGCTCCTGTCTACAAGGGGTATGCCTACAGGGTAGGAGGGCTTTGCCACAGAGTTCTCAGAATGTAGCTCTGCAGACAGAAGGACAGCCCTGGGTCATACCTTCTGTATCTGGCTGATATTCTGTCTCTAGGAGAAGATATCTGGTCTTAACCCTTTGGCCTCCAGAGAGGGGATTTAGACTCCCATTCATTCCTTTTGTCTCCTCTCTTCTCCATCCCCTCTTCTTCCTAAGCACCTGCTTTGCACTAATCACTGGGCTGCTCCATTGGAGATAGCTGAGAATCCCCCAGGGTTGCCTCTGGTGTGTCATGCTCAGTGTGGAAGGGGGAACATAGAAGAAAAAAAGGAAGAATGGGTCTTCCAGGTGGCCAGTGGCCTACCAAGTGTGTCCGACGTCAGGCCGGGAAGGCTGTCCAGGGAGAAGGGCAAGTGGTCTTGAGGTGGGGTTAAAGGTTGCCAGGCAGCAGGCAGATAAGCCTGTAGGAGCTGCTAAAGGCAGGGCAGACTGAACTGGAAGAGGCTTAGTGTTGCTGGGGTTTCTGTCCTGCCCAGTTCCCGCAGTCATTAAGTCCCAAAGAAATCACACAGAGGTCTACATTARYTATAAACTGATTGGCCCGTTAGCTCAGGCTTCTTATTAACTCTTATAACTTATATTATTTTAGTATATGTTAGTCACATGGATCGGTACCTTTTTCAGCAAGGCAGTCCTTGCTTCCTCTGTGTCTGGGCCCACAACTGTGTCCTCTTCCCAGAATTCTCCTGTTCTTCTTGACTTGCCTCTACTTCCTGTCTGGTTGTCCCTCCTATCCTTCCTGCCTGGCTACTTGCCAATCAGCGTTTATTTAAAATATAATTGACAGAATACAGACCATGGTTCCCACACCAGCTTAGTAGTTCTTGGTGAGCTTGGAAGAATGTGGTGTGAGGGTCTGGAGTGGGGCTGACGACGTGGGACCCTCACCTCGGCATGGAAGACCGGGGTCAGGCAACTGCTTCAGCGTTCTGACTTCCTTGGGGGAAGAACGGGTCAGAAGTGACAAGACTGGTGTGCAGGTGAGCAGTTGGGATGCTCTTAGAGAAACAGGGTATAGCTCAGGTGGTAAAGAGCTTGCTAAGCATGCACAAGCCCTGAGCTTGGTCCTTAGCATTGGAGGAACTGTTTGGGAGCATACATTTGTAATCCTAGTATACAGGAGGTAGACACAGCAGGGTCAGAAGTTCAATGTCTATCAGCTTCACAGTAACAGGAATGCTTGAGGTACACCCAACACCCTAGTAATCTTTGGGGGGCTAAAACGAGCGGATATCTGTGAGTGTTAAGCCAGTCTGGTCTACATAGTGACTTCTAAGCCAGCCAGGGCTACACAGTGAGACCCTGTCTCAAAAATAACACCAACAGAAAGCATAATTCTTACAAAGTTTTGATGAGAAAATGGCAAGGACTTGAATGGGGGGAGAGGGCTCATGTGACCGACCTACAAAGTCTGAAGTATAAAGGGCATAGATGTTTAGGGACCCCACATTTCTGACTGGATAGCTAGGCGCTGGGTGGTAATCATTCAGGATGTGGAACACAGAAGGACGTGTGTGTGTGTGTGTGTGTGTGTGAGTGTGAAGGGTGAGAGTGGTATTGGCCCGAATGACATATGAGTGGCTTTGGAACCATGGGGATGTTGCAGAATATATGTGTTTAACTATGCAAAGATGTGTTGCGTTTGTTTAACTATGCAAAGATGTGTTGCTATTTTACCTTGTCTGCCTACAGTACCTGAGTGGCCTAATCAAAAGCTGAATAGCAATTGTGAGTGAGGGGGTGTAGGTGGGGCTTCAGGCAGGGACAGTAAGTAGGAGGAGGAATTAGGATTGAGGAAGAGAGAAAAAGATGCCAGGGGCCAGGCAGACAACATGAGGTAAGCAGGAAGTTAGGACACACAGAATGAAAGAAAGGTAAAATGGCCCGAGGCAAAACATAAATGAAGAGAAACAAGTTAAATTAGGTTAAAAGAACTAGTGAGACAAGCCTAAGCTAAGGTTGCGCATTCATAATTAATAACAAGTCTCCATGTCTTTATTTGGGAGCTGGTTGGCAGCCCAAAGAAAATGCTGACTACACGGGGAAGTCTGGTTGGAGACAGGACCCAGAAGGCAGAAGCTGGCAAGGGCACAGGGAGTTCAGCAGGTGAAGGCAGAGCAGGGGTCTTTGGTGCCAGCAGAGAGGAACTGAGGAGGGACCTGAGGTACAGGGTAGTGAGTCCGAGTCACAGCCAAGTGATACCACATTCAGATGTGACTAAACTCTCCATGGGGAGGCCACCTCCTCTGAGTCCACTGGGGGTGACAACTGGGACCCTAAGTGCCCTTCTCTGGGAGAGCTGCATCAGTACCACATGTGTCTGAGGAAGGCCTGACAGGCAAGAGGCTGGTTGGGAGGAGGATGGTTGAGGGAACCCTATCTCCCTTAATTTTCTCTGAAGTAGGGGCAGGTAGGGCTTCACAGAGGTGAGCTTCTGCATGTCAAGGAGAACAGACAGAGCAATCTCAATCCTGGAGCTGGACAAAGGTCTCTGGCATCATGGACCGCTCCATCCTGCTTCGGTCCACTGACCTTCACCTGGTCCACTGGTCAGGAGGAGCTTCCTCTTTCTGCTGGCCTTCTTGAGCTTTTCTTCCCTTGTATTCCCTTTGCCTGGCCTCCTGAGATGGGCCTGGAGCAGCACTTCTGGAGGATGGGGTGCCCAGTGGGTGCTGTTCCTCATGGCCCCTTTACCTCAGCATAGATATTACTAGGGGCTTCTCCAGGGCTGCCCCGCCCCATGGCATAGAAGGCTATGGGCTCATCAGGCTCCTGGTATATGGGGTTAATGGCTAGAGCCCGTTGGGGTCGTGAAGCAGGACTTGCATAGACTTCAGATGGAAGCTGAGGCTTGGCAGGGATGGGAGGCTTGGATCTGGGTGCCAGTGAAGTCTAGGAGAGAGGGCAAGGCCAGGGAAGGGAGCTGATGAGAACCAAGGAGACAGGGTCTAAGCTCAGGCCTATCTCAGCCTGAGCCTCTACCCATGAGGTCCCTACCTTCCTGGCCTCTCCCTGTGACCTGTGTCCCCTCTCCAGACCCTGGTCCCCTTCCTGTCAGGATGACTTGTCTCATACAGTACCTCCTTGGGTCGAGAGACCCACACTTTCTCTTTTTGTGCTGGGGCCTGGGTCTGCCCCTGTTGGATGAGCAGGCTGTGCTGGCTATCTGGATCCTCCTGTCTTTTGCTTCTGGAGTCTGATTCAGTCCTCAGGGAAAGTCCAGTCGGCTCAGCAGTCTGCAGTGAAAGAAGGGGGCCTGAACGATTGGGGTGGGGTGGGGATGACAAGTAGTGCAGGAAAAGCAATCAGGCCTGAGAGGAAGGAAGAGAGAGAAGTGAGGTGTGGGTCAAGTTCTCCGTGTAAGGAAGAGGGGAGGCCTGGGAACTGTGGACGTGGACTCTGGCCACAGGTGTATCTAGAACTCAGCACCAAGGCTGTCAGTCTCATCTGGGCTTGTGGTTGTTGCAAAGGCTTTAGGAGCCTTGACTTTCAAAATAATCACCATGGGGATAAACCCCATGACAGCTGGGCCTTATTTCTTCAGGCTCAAGAAGCTAATGTGTGAGCTACATGTTCAGGGCAGAGACCTCCTTAGGAGAGACGACCCTTCCCATGGGGTAGCTACCCTAGGTAGCTCTGCTTTTAACTCAGAACTAATGCAGCCTTTGCTTCTGGAGGCCAAGGCCACAGGGCTTTCTCAGGCTCCTACAAACCACTCAAGGTTTTCTAGATCCAAATGAGAATTATCTCTCCTAGTGTCCATCCTGGCCTTCCGTGACCTTCCTTCAGAAAGCAGTATATCCACTGTGCTGCCCAAATGGCAGGAAAGTCAGCCTCAATACCTCACCACCCTCTAAAGATCTGCTCTGCTCACTGCCAGTCCTCCCATCTGCATGGCTTCTCCAAGCTCACACACAGCCAGCGCCATCTTTAGACAATAGACACCCCACCCCCACTGGA
Organism: Bramus lutescens; assembly: GCA_001685075.1. Lineage (NCBI taxonomy): Eukaryota > Metazoa > Chordata > Mammalia > Rodentia > Cricetidae > Bramus > Bramus lutescens. The sequence continues at coordinate 19,159 of LOEQ01007450.1, read as the reverse complement.
TCCTCCCACTCCCAGACCATTCTGCAGCCTCTTTGACCAGTCTCTCCAGCAGCATGGCAGGGCTTCCTGCTCTAGAAGGACCCAGACCTTCAAGCTTGGTTAGTGCTGGGCCTAGTTCCATTCTGACCTTTTCCCCAAACTGAATCCAGCCCTATGGTTTCCAGTTGCCTTTATCCCGTGGATCTGGGGGTTGAACTCTGGGCCTCTAGCTACACCCCAACCCCAGCTCCCTACTTGACTTCTCAAATACAGGTGTTTCTTGCTGACTCAGACAAGCTCCTCCTCTAGTCTTCATCTAAACATCTTCTGCTTCCTCATCTAGTTCTGCAAAGACCCTGTCAGCTCCACCTTCTGAACAGCCAGCAGGCCGCTTGCACCATCTGCTCCTCTGCGCTAGCCCCACCCCCTCACTTTCTGAAATACTGTACGGGTCTCCATCCCTGGCTGCCTTGTCCAGCCGGTTAGGCCCTGACTTCTACCTCTCCAGTGTAATCCGCCCTGGAATAAAACCCCAGACCCCTGTAAGAGCCACAGGGCCCCTTACCTCATTTCCCACCTTTCGGTTCATCAGTCATCCTGATCCATCCAAGGCAGCTTCCTTACAGCTCTATATTCACACCCAGCAAGCAACCTCCCACTTCCGGGCTTGGCCCTGGCTGTTACTTTAGTCCCAAATGCTTTTCCTCCAGCCGTCTTCAAGCCTCCCTCTTTCACTTCATTCAGGACTCTGCTCCGATGCCCCCACCTTCTCTGCTGTATCTATGCAAGATAGTGCTAACTAATCCTGTGACTCTCCATCACTGCTTGGCTTTCTTCCAAGCTCTCGCCCTTTCTGCTGTCAGTTTGTTCTCTGTATTGCTGATGGTGCCTGTCTTGTCCTCATGAAGGCCAGGCTATTACTGGGTTGCTGTTTACTTCCTCAGTGTTGAGAGCAGCTCTCCACATACAGTGGTCAGAAGCCCCCGCACCTTTTGAAGGTGTGTGGGGGCTTCCTGACACTTCCTGCCAAGCTAAGCGGTGGACCGTGTGTCCCCTGGCATCCACCACAGTCTCCACCCTTGACCCCATCCTTGGACTGGTTGGTGTGGCTACTGTAGTAAGGTTTCTGAGTGAGATGCCCTCCTGTTATGCTCATCTCTCCTCCTCACCCCCTGCTCTGCAGACTCAGTAAACCTAGCTTAATTTAGCTTCGTTGCCTCCCTTTACCCTGCTGTCATGTGCTTTTCTGGAAGAGGCGTAGGTAGGCAAATGTGGCCAGTCATGAGTTAGGATGAGAAAGGCAGATGCCAGTAGTCTGGACCCGACTGGGATGCTGGAAGTGGCGGCAACAACATTGTCCTCGGTTGCGGATTTTGGGTAAGGGCTCACCTGGCGGGCAAGGGGCTGGGTGAGCTTCTCCCCATAGGGGCTGAGGGGACACTCTGTATAGTGTTGAAGCAGGTCCTGAAGCTGCGCATGGGCACTGTCTTCGCCCAGCACCACGTGACGCCCATCCCCTAGCTGGGCAAGGAGGAAGTGACGGCAGCAGGTCCGGCTCCTGGAGGGGCCGCTGTGAGTCAGACTTGCCGTTTCTTCCCCCACCAAGCGGGGGGAAGAGCCCTGAGCCCTCCCTGGAGAAAGCAGGTCAACACAGGAGCCAGCCCCTTGGTTAGCACAAAGTCCCACATCCAGTTGGTCATCGGGGACCCGAGGGCCCACTCCTCACCTGTAGGAAAGGACGAAGGTCACGGTGCTCTCGCTGAAGCGCACCAGATAGCATCCTTGAGGCTGGGGCTG
>LOEQ01007449.1:64570-67343 GCA_001685075.1 Bramus lutescens | reverse complement strand
AGAGAGAGAGAGAGAGAGAGAGAGAGAATGAGAGAAAGTGAGGGATGGGACTGGGGGGAGGGTAGTTGGAGAAAAGGAAAGGGAACGAACGGTATCTAAGTCCTTATGACCTCAAGGCTCCCAGGTGGTGCCTTTAATTCCCACATCAAGACAGGAGCAGATGTTAGGGAGGGAAGCCTGCTATAGGACCTAAGATTTTATCTGAAGCATTCTGAATCTATCTTTACTGTATATCTCTCTTTCCCTGACCACTTTAATTTACTAAGTGATATAGCTAGGATTAAAGCTGTGACTTTGACAACTGGATCCACCTTATTCCTTATCTTTCTATGTGTCTAGCCTCATGACAGAGGTCCTAACCAGCGGCATGTTTATTGCCACAACTTTATGGAGTTTCAAAGTCTGTGCCACCACCAAGAAGCATGTTGTCAGCTATTTATGAACACCATTTAAGTGTTTGTTGGAGGGGCCTCTTAAGAGAGCTGCAAGGTTTTGCAGCTAAACCTGAGTCAGGAATCCTCTCTTAAATGAGAAGCACTTGTGTCTAACAAACAGAGCCCCCCCCAAGATAATGCTGCTACCAAAAGCCATGCCGAACTCTGTTCTTTTGTGCCTTGAATTGCTTCCCAAGCTGAACTCTGTTCTTTTGTGCCTTGAATTACTTCCCAAACTCTCTCAGGTTTTACGTGGATGTAGTTGTCCACGTTGGTGCCATCTGTTGCCTGAGATTTCTGTCCTGCCAGGTCCCACAGCCATTCAGTCCCAAAGAAACACTCAGAGGCCTACATTAATTATAAACTGATTGGCCTATTGATTTAGGCTTTCTTATTAACTAACTCAATTATTCTCATCTGTGTTAGCAACGTGACTTGGCACTTTTTTTTATCAGCAAGGCATTCTCATCTTGTTTCCTCTGTGTCTGGGTGACAACCGCAGATTGATCTTTTCCTCTTCCCAGAACTTTCCTGTTCTGGTTGCCCTGCCTATATTTCCTGTCTGGCTACTGGCCAAACAGCATTTTATTAAACCAATACAACTGACAACTCTTTACAGGGAACAAGACCATTGTCCCACAGCACCTGTTCCTGCTGTTAAGAGTCCCACAAGAGGACCAAACAGCACAACTGGAACACATATGCAGAATAGGTCAGTTTCCATGCTACCTGGTCGTTCTTTCAGTCTTCTCAGCCCCTCTGAGCTCAGGTTAGTTGATTTGTGAGCCTTCCTGTGGTATTTTTGAACCCCTCTGGATCATACACTCCTTTCTTCTCCACAGAAGGATTCCCAGATTTTGCCCAATGTTTGGTTATGGGTTTCTGCATCTGCCTCCATCAGATGCCAAATGATATCTCTATGATAAAAATCGGTCTAGTACCAATCTGGTCATAGGAAGCATCCAGTTCAGGCTACTTATCTGATATTGCTAGACGTCTATGCTGAAGTCCTCCCATAGACTCATGGGAGATTCGCCTATCAAGCATCCACCCAACTCCAAAATGCCCTGTCCTCAACAGTCTCCCTCAGCAATCTTCACCTCCATGATCTCTCCAACTTGATCATTAATGTTCCCATATCCACCTGCCCTCAGTCCTCTCATAAAATCTATTCTATTTTCCATTCCCAGGGAGACCTAGGTCTCCCCCCAAGAACTCTCCATGTTACCTAGTCTCCCTGGGTCAGTAAATTGTAGCATATGTATCCTTTATTTTACAGTTAATATCTTCTTATGATTAATTACATACCGTATTTGTCATTGTTGGTCTGGGTTGCTTCACTCAAGATGACTTTTTTCCATGTGCCTTCGATTTCCTATTGTCATTGTTTTTAACAGCCAAATAACACTTGATTGTGTAAATATACCACATTTTCTTTATCCTTCCTTCAGTTGAGGAATATATAGTTTTTTTTAAGTTTCTGAGTATTACAAATAAACCTGCTAAGTACATAGTTGTGCAAGTGTACTGCATGCATCCCTGGGATGAAGCCTATTTGTCAAGGTGGATGATCTTTTTGTTGTGTTTTTGGATTTGATTTGCCAGTATGTTTTGTTGAGTATTTTCGCATCTGTGTTCATGAGGGATATTGGTCTGTAACTCTCTTTCTTTGTTCCCTCTTCATGTGGCTTGGGTATCAGGGTAACTGTAGCCTCACAGGCTTGGTGAGAATTTTGTTACTTCTTTCCTTGTTTTGAACTTTAAGGCTTTCCCCCATTTTTTTCTTTGCAATTTTAAGTGTCTTTCAATAAGTAACAGTTTTTATTCAAATTTTAGGTGTCTTGGTGTAGTGTTGGGATAAGGAAAAGTGAGTGGTTTGGGACTCAGTATGCACCTGTAGACCTGTGTTGTAATTGTTCCTTGCCTCCAACCTTCATGTAAAGTCAGTGCTACTGAGCTGTGTCTCAGTTCACATATGTTTGACCTTTATCGACCCTTAGGATTTGTCTCAGGATAACTTGGGTCTTTCTCAGCACTTAAGTGAAAACTTGATTTTCTTTGTTAATGAAACTTCTTAACTGAATGCCCACATATTTGGAGTATGAGAAAGTTGGTTATTTATTATACAATGATCCTCTTACTTTTTTATTGAATGTAAAGTACATGTTAATGTTGCTCCAGTGATTATATTATGTAAAATTGTTTCTTTTTATTATGAAACTGCTTTCTAAAATTTTTCCTTCAATGCTTAATCAGATTTTAAAATACAGAATTTATCAAACGGGAAAAAAGAATTTGGAATGTTCTTTCTTTTCTTATTTGTGGACTAATTTGAGGAG
>LOEQ01007449.1:54570-62070 GCA_001685075.1 Bramus lutescens | reverse complement strand
TTACTGTTATAGGACAGCTGGACTCTGGTGATGTCATATTGCCTTTTCTGCTATTGATTGTATTCCTTTTTCTTTTTTTTTTTTGAGACAGGGTTTTTCTGTGTAACAGTCTTATCTGACCTGGAACTAGCTCTTGTCAACTAGGTTGGCACGAACTCACAGAGATCCACTTACTTCTGCCTTCCAAGTGCTAGGATTAAAGGTCACTACCACCTGACTTATTGATTATATTCTTACACTGACATTTAGGCATGATTTTATGTCTAGGTGTTGATTGCCATATTCGTCTTGTCAGATGTTTGATTTTTTCTTGATTTCTCTTTTTTTCTTGCCTTCTGCCCTAAACGGCCAATGATTCTGGTGACTAGCATATCTTCATGTTCAGTAGGTTGTCTTCACTCGGTTTTGATGGGCCATGGATCTCTAGATCCTGCCTGAGCTCTGGTAAGACCAGCATCCTCTTCAAAACTTGTAGATAAGAATATGGAGCCCAGAGAAAGGGGTGCAGACTGGGATCCCTAGGTATGGTCTGGCCTCTGAGAATCCCTAGGACCAACCCGACCTTCAGTATACCTGCTAGCACTGGAGTACCTAGATCTGGCCTGTAATCCATCCAGTAAAGCTTTATTCTTCTGAAGTTCTAGACTTTGGGTCCCTAGATCCAGCATGGACTCTGCTATACAGAAGACTTCTTACAAAGCTGTAGACCAGGATATGGAGGCCTGTGTGTGTGTGGGGGGATTGGGTACCTGGGGGGGTTTATCACCTAGGTATTTGAGCAGAATTTTAAGACACTTTGCGGGTGGTGGACAGTGTTCTTCTAGGTTTCCTAGAACCAAACTGCCCTCCTGTAAAGCTTTCAGGACTGTGGGCCCTAGTAAGGAGCCTAGGGGAGGTAGTACAATCTGAGTTATTGGGTGAGTTTTAAGGATTGTTATTTAGCTATATGCAGTATTTTATTTCGGGTTCCTTAATCCTACTTTGCCTCTGGTAAAGTCAAAGACTTCTTCCAAAGAAGTAGGCTGCAATATGGGGCCCTGGAGTGGGAGTGCAATCTGGGTTATTTAACAGGTTTAAGGGGGTTTAACAGTTTGTGGGCAATGTCTTCACCGTGGTACCTAGGAATCTTCTGGCCTCTGGTTCTGACCATATATTTTTAAACAGTATGCAAAAATACATTTTTCTCTGATAATGTATTGTTTTTAAACCAAATCTACTTAGGACAATCAAATGGAATGTTTTATTCAAATTATATTTAGATACTCAGATGGAATACTTTGTTATTGTGTCCTTTACTCCATACACCTAGTTCATTGCATTAAGGCACACATGTTACATGTATGATATAATCCAACCATCAGTTTTTAGTTAGGAAGTCTACAGGCCTATGAATTTTATTCTAGAACCTAATTCAGGGATTTTTTTCTACTTTCTTTTAAATATCTCCTTGCAAATTATTGACTGAAAATAAATAATTGATCTTAGTTTTATAGGGACTGAGTGTAAATTAACAGAAAATTTTAACAGAAGTACTTATTCTTAGATTTTATGTTGTTTTTAAATGCAGGGTCAAATTAGCTGAATAAGACATTTCTAGGGACACAGTCCGTCAACCTCTACAAGGCTTATTACCTATATTTGGCTCTGTACCCATAGAGATTATATAAACCACATGAGCAGATTATTGAACAGAAAAAAATTTGCATTAAGAAAAAAATTGAGATTTTGGTTTCAACTGCCTGTCCATTAATGACACAAAGTGCTGACAAGCAGAACGAGTAGCGATCAGGTTGATGTCAGGGCTGCTATGAGGTGAAGTCTCATCATTTCACTGTGGTTGATGGCAGAGTACTAACACTGTCGAATGGAGGAATGCACATTACTCGGAATGTCACGCAGTTTTACTGCAAAAAGTAGTTGTTACAGCATGATTACTCTGCAGACATTATTCTATGGAGTTAGGGAACAGTCATTGCTTATGAATACTTAATCAAGTAAATATTCAGTTTTTATTATGTTAGAGAACATCACAGATTTGGAGTATAATGGTTTAGAAAAGAACTATCTTCTGTAGTGAAAAGTTGGTAGCAGATTCCACAATATCAAATGCCCAAATATTTGACATCAACAAGTGTGACAGTTTCATAAACATTTTATCATTTTACAGGGAAAGTAGTATAAATAATATTATAGAGGTCATTACATGAATAGCAAATAATCTTTTACATTTTTGAAAGCTGTGGTTTCCCAAATGCTTTAGAGATTAAATCATAAGTGTGGCTCTAATAATTCAGCTGCACAATTGTGAAGGAACAAAGTTTCCCTAATTTATGCTTCATTCTTTTAAACCTTTTAATACTAAAATGATGAATAATATTCAGTGTTTTAAAGTAAACACACTTTGGCCAATATAATATAAAACTATGGAATTCTTTTCACACTAAGCCCAATGGAAGTTAATGAAATAATGATTAAAAAACTATTTCCTAAAAGCATAGAATGCCTTCCAAAAGTACTTGATTCAGAAAACACCCTCAAATTGAAAAACAAAACACACTAAAGGCATTTATAACATGGAATTAAAATGATAGGGGATTTTTAATATAAATCTAAATCTTAAAATTAACACACAATATTTTGCTTCACTTCAATCTTAGCAGATAGTATTATGCAAAATATTTGATGAAAGAACAAAAATATGTCAATAACCTAATAGAGACTGGCATTATTAATTCTTGATGTTCTTTGACCAAACAATTTTTTTGAAGTGCAAAATTTAAATTCGAGTGTTTTCTTGGAGAGAGGTTGTCAACTGACTATTTATAGGGTAAAAACAAAATAACAGTCTCTTAAGGATATGTAAATCATTTTATCTTGTCTCTTCCTCCTGTACTCATCTTCTTTCATTTTTCCTTTTTTGTTAGTTCTTCCTTTCTAACATGAACAGTTTATTTGATAATGCTTCTAATGAGCTCATTACAATTGCAACGTGAGAGAAAAAAAATACTCTCAAACCTCGGTGTTTATTTTATTCTGTTCTGTACCCATGAATGTTAGCTTCCTATTAAGCTTAATATTAAAGTTTGGAATCTTTGTGGCTTTAGTTTTTATTATGTATTGATCCAGTGGCTCTGTGTGGCATTTGCCTCTATTTTTCTATATTGCAGAACATGCCGACAATGCAGCACTTCTCAGCATGAACAGTACTCTCAGAAAGAATCTGAGGCTGAATTGCCTGGAGTGTTGCAGGAAAACTTTCATCGGGAGGGAAATGAAGCAAAAAAACAATGGCATTACCTAAATAAATTAATTGATTTGAGACATGGTTTTGGGGGAGGAAAATTCCATTACTATCTATTGCTTAACTAAATTAAAGAGAGGGCTGTGGCAGCAAGTGTTTTATCCTAAGTCGTATGTCTTTCTTGTTCTTCACTCTACCCAAGGCAATTAGTGTTGTAGCCTGGGGGAATGAGCTGATTTCTTTCTACTTAGGCAACTATATATTCTTATCAGCATTTATTGCAGAATTTCACACTCTTATTTTCTTAGCAGCTTTTTTGAACTAATCTTAGCAATGCTTCTTAAAGGTACTTTTACAGAATCAGCAATTTTGATCTAGAGTTGGATTTTAGTAGGACATGAAATTCACAAGGTTTGCCTCAGGGAAATCAATCTAAAACTCTGCTGGTATTGACCCCATGTCTACAAATACCTTTCATACTATCATCTGATTCTTAGATATCAACTATAAAAAAAAGACCTGTAAACATGTTAAGAACATTTCAGGTGCTGGAGAGATGGCTCAGCAGTTAAGAGCATTGTTATTCCAGAGCACCCAAGGTTCAATTCCAGCAACCACATAGTAGCTAACAATTGTAATTCCAAGATCAGGCAAACATGCAGGCAAAACATCAATACACATAAAATAAAAATAATTATAAAAACAGCATTTCAGTAGTATAGTTTGAAATGCAGAGCATTGTGTGGTGCTCTAAAAATATCCCTTTTGTGATAAGCTGGACACAAATTATTCCAAAGCTAATATGTGTGCGTGTTTGATGTGCTTGACTTGCAATACCAGTAAAAGTCAGGGAACTAGTAGTCCTTGCTTGGGCAGGGTATTTCTTAAAATCATCAGAATAGAAAAATACATATAAAATGAAAGTAGAGTATAGCAATACTTTTGGTGCAGAAATGGCTAGGGAATTAACTGAGATGAGCGATGTGGGGTACAGGTTTAACTAAAATCATCTACATGTGAAAAATATGAACATGTACTCTTAAATTAAATAGTTTAATTTTCATAAATATCTGTAATGTGCATATATATATATGTATGTGCATATATGTGAAAAATATGAACATGTACTCTTAAATTAAATAGTTTAATTTTCATAAATATCTGTAATGTGCATATATATATATGTATGTGCATATATGTGAAAAATATGAACATGTACTCTTAAATTAAATAGTTTAATTTTCATAAATATCTGTAATGTGCATATATATATATCCCATTTCCTTTACATTGTCCTCTAATTATTTTCCTATAATTCCCATGCATTTTCCTTCCTAAATTCATGTGCTCTCTCTTAAAAGAAATAGATGCCTACTGAAATATTTCAGAGCTGTTTGTATGTGCATGAGTGTGAGATCATATATCAGAAAAGGGAATGTACTATATTTTAAGCAAGTTAAAATGCACTTTTAATAAAAGAATTCAATGGTAGATATTTTGCATGAATAGTAATACTATTCCAACCACTAAAGAGTTAGGAAATAAACCTCTTGGTTAGACGTGGTATTTTTCTATGGGAGTTGTTGGTCAGGGAACCAAAGTAGGCATTCAGAATAAGATAGGATGTTGGTGTTTCTCTCGATTGATCATCAGAACAAGATAACATTGATGACACCCCATAACTTGATTGGAAAGCATAGGGAAACCAAGCTTGAACTGGGCTGGAAAATTCCTTTCTATTGGCTGGTTTTCACAGTGCTGGTTTTCACATAAGATGTTATGTAGTTCATTGGGAAAGGCTTGGCATCAACTGTCTCACCCAGCTTTGAACCCACTGAACCACCATACTAACTTTCCTGGAAACATGTGTCACTTTTTAAATAGTGGCACAACTATTGTGTAGTAAGCTGTTCAGTTTAAGACCCATTTTACAGAAGGGAATCTATTATTTTAAATTATGTGGTACTCATTGCCTCTTGGTGTTGTGGGGATTTTTAACTGTTATTCAGCTTAATCACATTTCATCAAACCGTCTTCTAAATATCAGTTTACCTTTACAGATAAAATTACTCTCAGCCTATCATAGAAGCCTGTCTTTGAAGTGAATCAAAAGCCATATGGCTGTTCCAGGTGCTGTGAATTAGTGACAGCTGAATGCTTAACATCAAATTAGGCATTTACCTACATGACCTCTCCTTCCTGAAGTTTGGAGAGCATTGTTAAAAGGAGAAAGAATGAATATAAGAGCTAGTAGGGCAAGAACGGTTGTAAAATTATATCTTTAGGCATTGCCCAGCCGTTCAATCTTGAACTCACAGTCTCTGGGGTTACGTGCCGTGTGTCTGCTCAAGAATGTTCCTGTTGATAACCAGTCATAGAAGGGGGAGGGGTTGATGGAGTCATACTTCTTATTGCTCAGCTATGGACTACTGAAAAATTCTGGTAGAGTGGGAGTCACCTTTTCAGTTGTATTCCAACTAGGGAGTCACTCACACTCCCATGGAAAGGTATGAAGCCATGGCCACAATGATGCCCTGGTTAAACATCATAGTTCGCAGAACAACAACAACAGCAAAAGTCATGGACAAAAGGAGATTTTTTTTTTTTTTGTAAAGAGGAGGTTGATAAAAGTATGAGAGAAGGGGAGTGTGTACGGGATAAAAACAATCAAAGTGCATTATATACAGGTATGGTGCTGTCAAAAGATAAATTTATTCAAAAGAAAATTAGAATTCAAATAAATATTGTAGTTATATACCTTAGACTTTATAAAACTAAATTGAAGCCAAACACAAATTAGGGTTATAAATAGAGATATCTAAAAGAAATAAATTTTGTGAAAATAAACTAAAAATATACATATAATTACTCAAAATGATTATTCTTTGAAAATATTAAGATTAATAAATTCCCAGTCAAACTAAAAAAGAGAAAAACCAGAAATTATTAAATTGGAGATTAAATGGGAGTTTTTATTACAGATTCAAATGAAACACTAAATATCAGTTTACAATATATTCATACTTTCAAAGTTTACATTTAACAGCTATAGAAAACCTTCAGTTAGAGAATTAATCTTTAAAGACATATGTCCCAATGAAATTAAATCTATAACATATAATTTAAACTGACAACCAATGAAATAGACACCATATTTATTTTTTCCTCTTTTAAACCAAAAATAAAATTATAAATATCTCAGAACTAGATGGAGTAACTGCTAAATATTTCCTAATATTAAGGAAAATCTAATACCAATACTTCCAAACCTCTTCTATGAAATCAATGTTACTCTCAAAATGAGACCAGATAAAAATATAACAAAAGAAATAAAGAAAAATGTCCACAGTAAACTTAGCTGCAAAATTTCTCAAAAAATATGAAAAATAAAAAAACTTACAAACTGAATTTTATACCACATTAGGAAAGTCATAGAGCATGACCAAGTTGGCACTATAGGTTAATTAGATATATACAAAGCAAAAATATAATACACTGCATTATTAGACTTATAGACAGATATTATATGGTGACTTCAATTGATGTATAAAATTGATATCCTGTAAAATTCAACATGCATTTATGATATCAGTTCTGAAGAAACTCAAACCTAGACAGAAGTAGTCACCAACATTATTTTAAAAAGGAAAAATAGAGCATTTGTGATCAAGGAAGACAGGAGTGACTGCTTGTGCTTAGATAGTATTCTGCTATCAAAAAGTCTATGACACAAGCCCAGATAAAAGTACTGCTCACCTTTACCGTCTCTATATCTCAGTTAGCCAAGAAAACATAACCCATCACAGGCATGACTAAAGTCCTAATAATCCCTTACAAATTGATGCAAGAGGTTGCTATAGAGGTCCAGATCATGTCCAGTTGACAATAATCACCAAGTGTCACAACTCAGCCTTCACCAACTTGACATCCACATGCCACTTTTAAATCTTTACCTTCCCCTCATCTACACGGGCTCACGACCAGCTCATGCAGAGCAAAAGGCCAGTAATCCTTAAAAACCCAACACCACCTAAAAGTCCAAAGTAGGTATGTTGTCTCTTACCTGTGAGTTCTTATAAAATAAAAACGCATTGAAAATGTAATAACACAGATTAAACATTTCTATTCCAGAAGGGAGGAACCAAGGAATAACAAGCAATGTTGATATGACCAAAGCAAGACAAAATTCTAGCAGAGGGATCAGTAAGTCCCTCAGCTCTATGTCTAGTGGCTGTGACTAGCAGGGGTATCTGGGGCAA
>LOEQ01007449.1:39614-54534 GCA_001685075.1 Bramus lutescens | reverse complement strand
CTCTGCTGCTTACAGCATGCCAACTTTCTTCCTAACGTTGATCCACTATGTGTCCAAAGATTTTATTGGCAGAATTTTCATGGTTCTGGCATCTCCATTATTGTTTGCAACCCAGATTTCATATACACAACTCCATAAAACAATTCTCTGGACCTTTATGCAGGAATTCTGACCTTGTCATTACAATTACAAGCCTAAGATGCTCTATGAAACCATGGAAAAAGACTGCATAATCCTTCAATCTTCTATCTTTCATGTGCACAAAACCAATAGGTGCAGCCGCCAAGCTATGTATATAACTTCTTATAGGGTATAGATATTGAAATTTTGTGTTATGTTTAGTTTCTATATTCAAATATTTCTTTCATACCATATTGCTTTTATTTGCTCAACTTTTTCTTCACTGGTTTTGCATTTTGTTTTTGAAAGAGGGTGTCAAACTGAGACAGGCTCTCTTCAATCTCGCAATCATCCCACTTCAACTCCCCAAGTGCTAAGGTTTTACACACAGGTGTGAGCAAACATGCTGAGATTTCTGATTTTTCATTAATATCTCTAATGTGTTGTCTTTCAGTTGATTTTCAAAGAACCAAATTTGAACTTGTGTATTAAATTTGTTATTTATATTATTATACCTGTTTAATATATGCTTATTTTAAATATTTTGTAGTTTCCAATATATTGGGTTTGTATTTTATCTTTAGTAATTATCATTACCAAATTTATGTGTTTTTAATCTGCATTGCTTTTAGTACTCTAGGATTATATAATATACAGCAAATCAATACATGCTTTTAGAAGGGAAAATTTTCATTTACCTTCTTAAGGTGAGGTAAGTGAGCAATAGTTTCTGAACAGGGACTTGAACCATGAAACCAAAAATTAAAAGTTTAATGCTCTACCAATTGAGGTTGCAAGTCCCCTAAGTATAAATAGCTTTTAAAAATAAAAATCTTAAACCTACTCTACTTCTACTTGCAAGATAAAACTGTGTACCATTATTGTAGTTTTTAAATTCCCAGAACCATGTTTTCCTTTCCAATTTCATTTTATTAACTTAAAAAAATGTTTTATATGACAGATATTATTTCAGTTTCTTTTGTGACCTAACAACCATTAGGAAAAACTAGCTAGAATTTATTTTCATAAATGTTATTTAAGCACTAGGGTGGTTTGAAAGAAAATGGCCCTAAAAGGGAATGGCACTATTAGGAAGTATAGCCTTGTTAAAATAAGTGTGGCCTTGTTGGAGAAAGTATGTCACTTTGGGGTCAGGCTTTGAAGTCCCTTTGGCTCAAGCTTCAATCAGTGTGACAATCAGTCAACTTCAATATCAGTGCTTAAAATGCTTCATATATATTTATAATATTTATGTCTTATATATACAACTGTTTATATATTTCGATACTTTTCTTTTTGAAGAACTATATATTATGATGCTGGGGAAGGGTGCTAGTTTCACCACTGTCCTGACTGAAATAATCACACAGAAACTAGATTATTTGCAGTACTGTTTAGCCAATAGCTTAAGTGTCTTTTTAGCTGGCTCTTATATCTTAAATTAACCCATTTCTATTAATCTGTGTTTTGCCATATGGCTGTGGTTTACTGGTAAGTTTCCAGGGTCTCTGTCTCTTGCTGGCAGCTGCATGGCTTCTCATTGACTCTGCCTTCTCTCTCCCAGCATTCAGTTTAGTTTTCTTGCCTAGCTCTATTCTGCCAAGCCACTGGCCAAAACAGCTTTATTCATTAAACAATAAAAGCAACACATATACAGAAGTACTTCCCACACTATTGTGAGTTTCACTATATGATTAATATCCATTACTGAGTGTTTTTAAAAAATATTTTTAATCTAGTTTTAATTTTTGCTAGGTTTATTTTTAAAATACATATACTCAGTTACTATGCTTTAATGATTTAAAAATATTAACACTGTATCTTGATCATATATTACCAACTCCTGACTTTTACTTCCTCAGACAACCCAAGGTTATATTCCTTCCACCTTCTTGCACTATTTATTTTTTAATAACTCACTGAACCCTAGTAGTGATGACTGCATATGCATAGGAATCATACCCATATACTCTCTCTCAGATAAATTATTTTTCCTCCCTCAGCAAATATCAGATATCAACAGCATTTGTCAATAGCTCCACCACTAAAGGAGGAGTCTCAGGAGCTCCTCCCCAAAACGATGCAAGAATTAATGACTAGCCCAAGAAAACACAAATATATCACTAAATGAAATGACAAATAAATCTGAGATATGAAAATTGAATTTAGCAAAGAGAAATACTAATGGGTACATAAGCTGAAATGCAGACTGAATTGAAAAATTTAACAACACAGTTAGAAAACTCAAGAAAATCCTTTCAAGAATAGGTCAGGTTGGAGAAAGACTATCAGAATTAGACCGCAAAACAAAGACTATCAAAATTTAAAAGAAAACATGTAAAGGATGTGTAAGAACATGGCATAAAAAGAAGCTTAAAAGAACAAACTTTCAAATTATAGTCAAGAGTAGTCAAAACACAGATAACAGGGAGATCTTCACAGTATCATACAATCAAACTTCCTCTATTTAAGGATAGGAAGAAACTAATACATATACAAGAAGCACACAGAATATTAAATAAACAGGATGAGAAAATAAATTCCTGTGTTATAGTATAGATAAAACATTAAATATACAGAACAAAAAGAATATTGAACACTGAAAGAGGAAATAAAAGTCACAAGTCACATATATCAAAAAACACATCAGAATCACAGCTGGGCTCTCACTGGAAAGTATAAAGGACAGAGGTACCAGAAGCAGGGTACTCCAAGTTCCAGAATACCATGACGCCAAACTAGATGATGGTACCCAGAAAATTGAAGCTATAATATTGAAACACAAATTACAACTAATATAAACAGCATTATCTAAATAATAAAGAGAAAAATTCAATAAACTGACTACTATTAACACACACCTTCCAATAATTAATACACATCTCTCAATAACAACTTGAAATCGTAATGGCCCCAACCTTCTAATTGAAATTTGCTGAATGTAATAAGAAACAAAGTCCATTGTTCTATTATCTGCAAGAAATTAATCTTAGGTTTGAAGAAAGGCACTACTCTAGAGTAAAAGTATGGTTAAAAATGACCACACTTAACGGAAACAAACAGATACAACTGTCATATCTGTCAGGTCGAGCTTGTGTCAGCAAGAAACTTTCACCCTTATGGGTTCTAGTCTCTTGAGTGTGAGAAGGAACTCTGCAGGCTAAAGGAAAAGAAACCTGGACAGCAACCCAGTCACAAAACCCTGTACCTACAATCTGTTCTGCCTATAAGATGTTCTGGGGCAATGACGGTGCAGAACTTGTGGGAGGCCAACAAATATCTGATTTAACTTGAGACTGTCTCCATAAGAGTGATCATATCCTGGACATTGCTTGGATGTCCAGAAACTAGATACTGGACAACACAGAAACCGATTGATGCTTTGCCCAATCATCAACAGAGAGGCTTCCTCTGGCATCAGAAGGGGGCTAGTGCAAAAATCCACAACTAGACATTATGAGGAAAGACTGCCTAATTTGAAGGTCTTCTTTGGTTCTATCCTCTCCGGGATTGGGAAACCACCAGGGAAGACGGCTCACAGAGGCTCATACAGACTGAATTGGCAAGCACAGACCTGAATGGGTCTGTATCAGATCCTCCGCATATATGTTATGGCTGTTAGGTTGGTGCTTTTGTGGGATCCCTAGCAGGATGAGCAGGTGTATTATCTCCAAGACTTTGGTCTACTCCTGAGACTACCTGTCATTGGATTGCCGTCTCCAGCCTCAGTAAGATAGCTTTTACCTTGCCTTATATCTTGTTTTGTCCAATCATCTCTTGGAGGTATGCTCTTTTCTGAAGAGGAAACAGAGCTGGAGAGAGGGGAGTTGGGGGAAATCTGGAAGAAGTGGAGGACAAGGAAATGCAGTTGGGATGTATTGTATGAGAGAAGAATCTATTTTCGAGTAAAAAGTAAATAAAATACATTAAAAATATAATAAATCACATAAATAAGCTTAGAGAAATAAAATTATTAACACAATTGTTGCAGGAAGGCCTTTGGCAAAATCAATGTGGTTTTATGAAAAGCATCCTAAAGTTAGTAGGACTAGAGGAAATATCCCAGTGTAACAAAGGCTGTGTATGACAAAGCCACAAATCATTACCCTTCATGGNTTAGGTCTTTGAGAGCTAATCTTTTTGGAGGGGGTTTCTATTGTTTTTCAGCTCCATTCTTCCAAGTACTCTCTTTAAAATGTATTTATGTTTTCAGAAATAGGGACTCAACTTCAAATTCTGGTTAGCAACCAAGGGAAACGGCAGTAGACTGTATAGATTTTTGGTGAGGTCTTCTAGAATCCAACTAACAATAAGTAAAAGAGGGGTTTCTCATGTTTTCTACTGGGGGTTTTGTTAGATAAAACACTGCTCTTGGAGGGGCATTATCATGCCACTTAAGGTACACATAAAAGTGTATTATTACTAATTCTTTCCTTCAAACACGCTTAGTATTAATCATTCATTCTCCCTCAGCTGTATTCTCTTTTATTGGCTCTTCAAAGTTAAGTCCCTCACCCATTTTCCCATTTCTCCTTCACATTCCTATAAACTGCTTTCCCCTCTCCAGAGTTTTTTTCACTCTTACTATGGTCCCTTTTTACTTTCCCCATTTCTGTGGTTACTCCACATTATAAACTAACACAAAAAAGAGAATAGAGGATATTAATCTTTCTGAAACTTCTTGACTTCACTCACAGTCACGTTTTCTAGTTCATTTATATACCTACTAATCCCACTATTCTTTAGAGTTGAATACAATTTTATTGTGTGTCTGTTTCACATAATCCTTACCCACCCACCCATTGGAGGCATTTAGTTTCTTTTCCTTTACTAGCTATTATGAAGACAGTATCAATGAAAATGACTGAGCAAGTGTCTCTGGAGTAGAATTTACAGTCCTTTAGGCATCTGTCAAGAAGCGCTACATCTTTGTCATATGGTACATTTGTTTTTTCACTTTTCAGATTTCACACTGGTTTCTTGAGAGGCTGCAGTGGTTTGCAATCTCATCAGTACTGAATTAGCATTCCTCCTCTCTCATCTTTTGCCAGCATTTGTTGGAAGTTGCTAGCTTGGTATTACCCATTCTGATTTAGCAGTCAAGGTAGAAAAGAAAGCAATTCTCCTGCCCAGATATGACACCTATAAACCACAATAATGACTAGCACAGTAGGAGATCCACAAAGGTCCAATAAAAGTTTTTCTATCTTGGAGGTGAGAAAAAGTTGTCTAATTAATTTTATGGTCTGTTCAGTCATGGAGAATTAAGACATGGTACTGTAAATCTAAAAAGATATTCATGGCTGGTGAGGTCATTAATTAGACCTAGAGGAAGATATACTACTGCCACATTGCTAAATCAGAAAAATTTCAAATTCCATTTTTAGTGCTTAATTATACACTCCCTGATAACTGTAGTTCTCACCCCTCATCAAAGAAACTACTTTATGCAGCATATGGAGACCATTATAGAAAGCCACAATTGGTCAAATGCAGGTGGCAAGTGACTTAAGGGTGATCTGATCAAATTGGTATATCTAAAATACAATCCCTACACTTAAGGCTCAGAGAATATCTCAGAATAGGAGGTTGAAAGTGTGTACAAACCAGAAGACCAGGACATATGCTCTAAGATTTTTTTCTGTACAGAATAAGGAAGCACAACCTATGTAATCTCAACAATGTGGTAGTCTAAATAAACCTAGACAGAAATAACATCAGTTGACATTTCAACACTGATGAAAGAAATCTCAAAAGGCCCCACTCCTAGACAAAGAGTTAAAGACAATTAATGAACACTGAAAGAGGGAGAATCATGCTTTCTCAGAGATGGTGCCTCTCATTCGTTATCTAAAAGCAAGAACTCGGCCTTAAAATATTTATATATGATTTAAATATATGTATACGCATCACTAAATATGCTAAGTATTGTATTTGCATATTTTATATATTGTACATAAAACAATAATGGTTAACCAAAAAGTAAAGAAAAATGAACACAGTAGGTTTATCTACAAGGTCAGACATGAATCTCAGAAATATGCTATTATGTGAAATACCAAAACACAAAAGAAAACTAAATATTATGAAATTTGAACTTTTATAAATGTTAAAAGCCAATTAAGATTTATTCAGAATAAGTATCAGCTTGGAGATGGAGGGTGCTAGGAATATTCTCTCTCTGTATCTGGACAGAAGCTTCACAAGGGCTCACATTGACAAAGCTCATGGGTCTGCAACAGGTTCGCAGATTCTGAGTTTTTAAGGAAAGAAAATTGAGGTAGGATATAATTTTTCACAATTAAATTGTTTCTTTACTCATGACTTTAACTACATTCAGAAATGAAAAAGAAAATATTTTGTAGTTGAGATGAGTGAGGCTCATATAGATTTTTCTGATACAATTGAATGATCTCCAGCAAATATAGCATATCTCAAGAAACATTTAACTTCTTGTAAATTATCATGATTTTTAAGATTTTTTTGCAAACTGAAATAATCAGAGATAAATCACATTCAAGTATAACATTACATTTTCCATATGTGAGTATCAGTACATATACTAAAACAAGTTAATTATTGAAGGATGAGAAATATATCAGCATAATTTTGGAGGGCTGAAATCACTTAAAGTAAGCTACTAAAGAGCATTTTCATTACATTTGTTTACTTGCTTTTTATGTAGTTATTAAAATTTTATTATAGATAAACTACTAATAATGCATTAAAGAATTGGTATTATCCAGATCTCAAGTTTGTATTTGTTAATACATTTTTACACAGTTAGAATAGCCATTCTGAATCTGTGGAGCTTTGAATTGGATTTCCAATTTTTATTAGCAAACATAAAACCCAAAAATATCCATGACAAATTTAAAATTAGGAAAGCAATTAAATTTATATTTTTTCAAAACTCATGTTTCCTTTAGCTGTATTTAATTCTTCCTCATCAGCTATCTTCTGCCCTTTCTTGTTCTCCTTTCTACATCTTGTGTTATACCCATATGATGTACATTTGTTTTTTCACACATGTACACAGATCTGCATATAAGGGAGAAAATGTGGGGTTTTCTTTCTGAGACTGTATGACATATATCATTTAATATACATTATAAGTTCATCCATTGTTGACAGAGGTTTCTGTCCTACC
Organism: Bramus lutescens; assembly: GCA_001685075.1. Lineage (NCBI taxonomy): Eukaryota > Metazoa > Chordata > Mammalia > Rodentia > Cricetidae > Bramus > Bramus lutescens. The sequence goes on along the minus strand of LOEQ01007449.1, from coordinate 47,264 downwards.
TGGACCTGCAGCCATTCAGTCCCAAAGAAATACAGAGAGGCCTTCATTAGTTATAAATTGGTTGGCCTACTAGCTCAGGCTTTTTATTAATTAACTCTTAAATCTTACATTAGTTCATAATTCTTGTCCATGTCAGCCAGATGGATTGGTACCTTTTATCAGTGAGGAATTCTCATCTTGCATCCTCTGTGTCTGGGTGACAACTACAGACTGAGCCTTTCCACTTTCCAGAATTCTCCTATTATGGTCACCCCAGCTATACTTCCTGCCTGGCTACTGGCCAATCAGTGTTTTATTAAACCAATACAAGTGACAAATCTTTATAGGGTACAAGACCATTGTCCCGCAGGTATCCATTTTACTATATATTTCAAAATTTATTTTTTCTGTTTGGTTGAAATATTGCAGTTTATATGTACTGAGTTTCATTATACACTATTTTATTAAAGGACAACTAGATTGGCCCCATTTCCTTGCTGCAGTAAATAAAGAGGCAATAAATATGGTTTTTCAGATATATCGATGTTAAGTGTGTGGAGTTCTGAGTTTATGGCCATGAGTAAAATGTCTGGGTCATATGACAATTCTCTTTTGAATTTGATAAAGAAACTCAAAGCTGATTTCTGTAACAGCTGTATTACTTTGCACTGCCACCAGAAGTGTATAAGCATTTATCTTTCTCTGTAGTCTATCCCATATTAGCTGCGAGGATTCCTGATGTAGCCATTCTAAGATGAGGTATTGCCCCAAAGTAATTTTTATTTGTATTTTAATGATTGTTAAGGACATTTAACTTTTTTTTACAGAATAGTTATTATCAGGATCTGTTTTTTTTTAAACTATTAATTCAGTTTTGTAGAACATTTATACAACTATTAATATATACATGTATTATATAAACTTTATATATAATGTATATATACAATGTGCAGTTTTGTAAATGCTAGATTTCAGCCCCATCTCTGAAGTATAGCTTCAGAGATAAACCTTATCTCCTCTTTGCTGGCTGATTCCCCTGCTGACAGTTACTTTTGCTATTTAGATACTTTTAATTTACATGTGCTCCTGTTTACTGATACTCTGGGTCTATTCCTATGGTATTAGTGCTCTCTGATCTGGAATTTCTGGCCTGCCCCAGACATTTGGAAGGTATTCCCTGAGATTTTCTACTAGAAGTTTCAGCATTTCTGGTTTTAAATGGAGACCTTTTTTTTTTTCATTTTAAACTAAATTCTGTATTTCCATAAATGTGTCTGATCATATCATATGTACCCCATTTTCACTTTTTCCTCTTTTTTAACTCATCTACTCCAGTTTGAGTTATTAAAATGCTCTTCAGTGTGGAGTTCTCCCTAAAGGGAGGAGAAAGTATCAGGGATCCCATCCTTAAAGACTGCTGTATCATTATCTTCCAGGACCTATTACAAGCCAGCAGCTCCTCAACTAGGAATTGGACTGTGAGCTCACATCTCATATTCTATGCTGAGATTTCATCTATATTTTCTCTCATTTTTATTAGTTCTCTGACATTCTGACATAATAAACTTTGATCGTGTTTACCCCTTACATCAAGTACTCTAAGATCCATTTAAACATCCTTTTCTGGCCAACTTTTTGTCTTTTCCCCCCTCATCAAGTACAGTTGGAGCCTGGATGTGTGGTTTCCTACTAGAATGCTTAACGTACCAAGGCATGTACCTTTAAAACGATTGGCTCTCTCCTTTTCTGCAGTTATCAATGAACAGTAGTTCTTTAGCTAGTTGTATAACTTCCTGTTCATCTCCATCACGGTGAAATTTTGTTTGCTTCAAAACATGCTTGTGCATGCTGTCACAGCTGCTGTGAGTTCATTTGTGTAACTGCCCAGCGGTGTCTGAATGACACCATGATCTTGTAGACATCCATCTCCTCTGAATCTTATACCCTCTTTCTGCTTCTTTTGAAATTATGTATCAGCCATTAAAAGCATTTAGGAGAGGATATTCCACAGCTTTTCCTTTTCTGAAAACTTGTCCAGTTATGAATCCCTATGTTAATCACCACCTATAGCAAACAGAAATTTCTCTAATGAAGGCTGAGATGAGCACTAATCTATATGTACAGACATGTATCACTAGGAGCCAGTTTAATACTGTGTCTATTTAGCAGAATAAAAGTAGTAAATTCTCTTATAGAATCTACAAACTATCTAGTGAAAGGTACCTCTTAAGAAAGAAAGAAAGAAAGAAAGAAAGAAAGAAAGAAAGAAAGAAAGTTCTTACCAACTTTGGTTGATCTTATGGGACAGGCCTTATATGTAATAAAAAGAGGTTGTTTATTGCCATGACGCTTGTTTCACTATTGTGTCACTATTTTACAGTGGACATATCTTTTCAGGATGGTTATTATTGTTGCTCATAAGGTTCATGGATGGAAATATTGATGACTATTTTCCTTCTTGTTAGGATGCATCCTGCATCCCACTTACCATCAGGCATTTGGCTTCCATATGGGTACTAGCTTGATTACTCTATGTTCAATGACTCAAATATACTGTGATATCTTCATCAATATAGTTTTACCATCAAGTGCTAAAGAGTAAGCAAGATGGATAGCAAAAAGCCATAATGTCTTGAGGTTCACAGAACATAATTTACCAATGACACTACAAGATGTAACCAGTTTTGGTACTGAGTTTTTATTTCCTAGACAGAAGAGTTTTTCCCTTTTATATGTTAACTACTTTTAAACTTTTTTCATACATGTAAATGAATATTTTCAGTGGCTTCTATAGTAGTAGGTTTCTATATGACTTTCCAAAAATATTTTCAGTGTATTTATCTTTGTGTATTTTGTTTCCTATTTCTTGCCAATTTAATCATTTTTAATTATTCCTCTTTAACCCTATATGTTACAGTGTAGCTAAATATTTTCCTTCAATCCCTCGATTCTCATGATCCTATACTAATTTGCTGACCTCTATGGTTATTTCAAATGCAACATACATTTCTGTTGATTTAATACATCAGTGTTACAACATACAGAATTTTGTTTTCTGTTCCTTCTATTTACTTGTCATTTTCATAACTTTTATAATAGTAGTTGAATAATATTCTTCTGGGTAAACGTGCCACATTTTCTTTATCTGTTCATTATAAGACAGCATTTTCTTGTTCTTGAATTTCTGAATTATCATTTATAGAAAGTGGGTTACCTATCAGCACATAAAATGATTTCACTCATATTTTATTACATATGCTATCTATCTATCTATCTATCTATCTATCTATCTATCTATCTATCTATCTGGTTAATAAATGTGCATATGACACACATGCAAACAAGTGCACACTTGTAAATAAAAATATTTTAAATATAAAAGATAATATTAAAAACAAATATTAACAACTTTGAGTATAATATTAAAATTTAAATGTATGAATAATATTATTAAGCAATAATATTGATACTTTTAAACTAATAATATTAAAGTATTGATTTAAACTGAAAATTAACCATACATCAACATACCACTTAAACACATAAACATTGTTCTTAGTATTACTTCTTAATTTTTATCTTTTATTTTTAAATAAACATTAACTTTCATAATTCAAAGTTTTCATATAACTATACCATAACACACTTAGAAACAGTGTTTGAAACAGCTTGCCTGGGCTAGTGAGAGCTCCCTGACACTGTACTGATATCAGGGGATCCTTCATAGGACCAAACCAGGACAACTGAGCCTTGTGAAGAGGGACCAGTATTTAGTCCTAGTACTTGAACTGGTGTCTTGGAGCACACTATCTCCAGAGGAATATCTTAGTTAGCCTAGATATGTGGGGAGGGACTTAGTGAAGTATCAGGTTTTGTTAAGTCCTTCTGAGGAGTAGATGGGGGTGGGGTTTGGGGAAAGTTGGACAGGAGGATGGAGGGAGTAGGAATGGTGACAGCTATGTAAAATGAGAAAAGATGGTATTAAATTTCTTAATTAAAAAAGAAATAGTGCTTATATATTAAGTTCCTTTTAAATTTTATATAATACTCTACTAGGTATTTTCTATATATTAATTAATAGGATCATATAGAAGTGATAACTTACTTCCTTATAGTTTACAAAGCTATAATGCTGAAGTAAACAAATACATATTCAAGAAAATTAAACTTATTGATCACATGAATTCAAATATTTATGTTCTGAAATCCAAATGTTTTAATGACATATATAGGAACACTGAAGTCGGAAATGAATCTGACCACAACTCTTGGGAGACCAGAACCCCATAGTGTTCAAATCAGCAAGCAACCAGCATATGACATTTAATCAAAGCCTATAAGCACAGCCACCTTTGCCATTGCTACCATAAAGCTTACATAGCCCATGTCTCTATCTCTGCAGATGCCACACTTAGACATTTCTCTCCAGGTGCTGATAAAAACTCCATTCTGTTGTATGAAGAAAATATTTATAGGAAGTTCCTGCCTTTTTGTCTACTTGGATCATTTATATCAGATTTTCAGTCCTCAATTTCCTTGCCTTACCTATATGGCTATATATCACTCAGTTCCAAACCCCAGTTTATCCCTTTCCTTAAGATCGGTTTTCCCACAAGTATTGTCTCATGTTTTCCAAGCTGTGTCTAATTTGGTTTTAGCCTTTTATGCCTCACACTAGCTGATCACTCAATAAATGTAACATAATTGTGTGAAATCTGCAGCCATACTTTGTTTTGGAATAGTTCCCTGAACTCTAAATACCTGAGCATGAAAATAATTAAGGTGATGTATTGAATACATTGATTTTCTTGTACAAAATATTCAATATGTTCTTTAGATTTAGGGCACTCGAAAGGCTTCCTCTGATGATATTAAAGCCCATTTAGTTGCCTGTGCACATTCTTTCAATCCCCCTGCTTGCACATTTCTCTCCATTGACAATAATATAAGTTATTCTATGCATGTTGGCCAGGGCTCTTTTAAGTTAGCAACAAAATAGAGTTGTCTAGGAAACTGAGATTTGATGGAAACACACAAAAGGTTGGAAAAGAACAGGGATAGTTAACCTATGCATGTCAGTGGACAGGAAAACAATGTTGTCAGGGTTGTACAGGATCCTACAGATTTGACAAATACACAGTTGAAACTCAACCAAATTGTTGAATTTGTGACTGTGAAATTATTTTCCTGTTTTATAGAGAGATAAAGAGAAGCTCCTAACTTATGGCAATAAAGTCTAAATTAGTAACGGTATTCTTGCTAGGTACAAATTACATATTTCTTAGAACACAAAGCTGTATGCAGCATTTATACAGTTATGTATTACTTAGAATACACTCTTTTATAAATGGTATTAAAACAGTTATGCACTTTCTAGAGGTATCCAAAAATATATCTTATAAGGAAAATATTATAATAAAGGTAATGAACATTGATAATGAACACTATAATCCCTTCCTTTATCCCAAAAACCTCATGTCTTATGCATCTAGAGGTTATATGGCCAATGATAACTAATTACCATCCTCAAGAAAAAGAAAAAGAAAGGCATTCTTTTTTGTTGCTGTTTGTTTTTTCGAGACAGGGTTTCTCTGTGGCTTTTGAAGCCTGTCCTGTAACTAGCTCTTGTAGACCAGGCTGGCCTCGAACTCAAGATCCGCCTGCTTCTGCCTCCCAAGTGCTGGGATTAAAGGCGTGCACCACCACCGCCCAGCAAAAAAGGCACTCTTAAGGCAATGATGAGGTATGCTTGACTACAAATTATACATGTCATATATTATATATACATACAATATAACATTTTATATGTCATACATGTAGCATGTGATATTACATATAATATACCACATATAATATGTTATATATGGCATGAATTATACATGATAAACGTGTATGTAGGCTATAATATATGTGATGTTTTGCATATGATAAATATACCCACGATATACATGTATGCATCCATATATATATATATATCACTAAAGCTCTGTTACATGAATATGTTTGCAGATCATTTGAAATTCCTAATTTGTGATTTATATTTACATTATATTATTGATTACCAAAATAAAAAAAATGAAAGGGTGACATTAAAAAGCAAGGAATACTTCAAAAAATTCAACATTCACTTTCAAGATAAAGGATTTAAAAACAGTTTGTTGAATTTATGTAAATCCACAATGATAAAAATTATGAACTAAAATGTACTTTTTCTTGGAAAAATTGTAAAGTATTTCTTTTATAGAAGGCAAGATACAGTCATTCCTTCAGTTTCCATGTAGGCATAAGTGTATTTGTACACTTATTATTACTGAAAACAGGTAATTTAATTAAGAAATAATTTAATCTAAGTGAAAAGTCATATTTACACAATAAAGCATTTTATATTTCTGTGGCTGGATATAGCCTAGTGTTATATTGAGACGTGGTCATAACTATTAGTTTTCCAGCAATGTAACCACTGCTTTACTAAATTCTTTCTTTTTTGAGTTTCATGAGCTTCTCAGTATTACAATGCTCCTATAGAGGCCCATAACTCCTTGCTTTGAGGCATGCCTGTAGTCAGTGGCCTTCCAACAATCTTGCTTGCAGGATCCATACAGCATGTATGCATATGTATATGGCATGGGGTATGAAAACATGATTTTAAACAGCTAGTAGAGATCTTGGCTTTGACATCTCATCACCTTAGATCTGAGTTGACACCATTTTGTTGCTTATGGTCAAGGGAAATTTTATGGATCAGTATAATATATAATGGGTTCATTGAGTGGACAGCTCGAGAAATTATATCTGGAATGTACTGGGAGGTGGGAATGGGGTTAATGCAAGCTGTTTTTCACATTGAACTGTTTGTCAAGGTAAGCACTCTGTTTTATATATGTGTCCACATCCTAATAGAGCAAACGGGGAAAACAAAAAGTATAAGACAGCCAGTGTGCATTATTCTCTAAAGCTTAGTTTCATTTGTCATGTTGTAGTTTGGTTCTATTCAGGGGAGGAGGGATAAAGACAGGACCTCATTCTGTAGCTTAGCCTGGTGGGGAAACACTTTAGCATGGAAGAACCTTGAAAGCACAGCAATTCTCCTGCCTTAGCCTCTAAATACTAAAGTTACAGAGTAAGAAACCATGCCTGCCTACTACATTCCTGAAGATTAATAAAAAAATAAGAAAAGTTATGCATAATATGTGAAAATGGGATGATAAACATTAATGTGACCATCTTTGGAAAATTAAACATATGTTCATTCTATCAAGAATCCAAATGCCATGCTTACTAACAAATGATCTTTCTTTAAAATATGGCATAGTCTGTGCTACTGGGGTTATATGCAGGAATTGGTCTCCTGTGCCCATGTGTTGCAGACTACTTCCCACTTTCTTTTCTATCAGGTTCAGCTTGGTCAGATATATATTGAGGTATTGAATCCATTTGGACTTGAGTTTTGTGCATGGCGATAGATATGGATCTATTTTCATTCTTCTACATGTTGAAATCCATTTATGCTAGCACCATTTGTTAAAGATGCCCCCTTTCTTCCATTGTATACTTTTAGCTCCTTTGTTGAAAATCAGGTGTTCATAGGTTTGTGGGTTAATATCCGGGTCTTGGATTCAATTCCATTGGTCAACATCTCTGTTTTTATGCCAATACCAAGCTGTTTTCATT
>LOEQ01007449.1:5037-36966 GCA_001685075.1 Bramus lutescens | reverse complement strand
CCACAGGGTAGGAAACCCTGACTGCTCTTAGGACTGGAGAGGGAGGGGGAGAGGGAGTGCAGGGAGTGTGGGGGAATGGGAGGAGCGAAGGAAGTGGTAATTTTTAATAAATAAATAAATAATAAAAAAATAAAAAATGGCATAGTAAATCTCAATTGCTATCACTCTTTTTTTTTCCAAATTATCTATTGTCAGTAGTCCCTGAAAACTCATCTAGACAAATTTTCCAGGATACTCCATGTTGTGGCCCAGTATTACCTATTTCCTATTCTTCCAAATTACTATCTTTACTGTGTTCTTAAAAATTTGCAGTCATTCCTCAATCTCTTCTCTATTTGACTTTCTTTTTCCATGCCTTACACACAGCTAGCAAATTCTATGCCCATCCTTTTGCAGATTCATGGATTTCTCATGTCTTTCTTTCTCAACTTATGTACAGAAAAGTCAATATCTGCTCAAATTGATGTCTTTTCCTCTGTCAAAACATAATTTCCCATCACCTTTCTAGTTTCCCAGCAGCAAATTGAGCAACTTACCTTACGATCCTTTCACTGATGACTTCATTGTCCTCAGCTCACAGGACTAGTGTGAATTCCTGCAAAGGAAGGTGCAGCCTGCCCTTTAAACACTATATCGATTTAAAGATGAAGGTAACAATCTTAAACTTTGATTGTAAGAATTTTAATGTATAAGGGAAATTTTGTGGGATTGCAAGCTTTCATATCTTTGACTTCAATACTTTATGATTTTTATCTACAATGTTACATAGTTCTTGAATTTTGTCTTCTGAATTACTTTGATGTCATCATGTTTAAACTTAATGTTATCTACATTGCTGAAATTTTGTTACTGAAAGATTTGCTTTGTATTTTTAGCTGGTTTTTGTTTTTTGTTTTTTGTTACTGTGCATATGACTCAGCAACAGAGAGCTTGGTTTGCAAACATAAGATCCTTGGTTCAATATCCAATAGTTGAACATAAAACAATAAAAGAAAGAAATGAAAAGAAAAAGTACTGTACATTTGGGAAATCAATGCTGTCAGTTTTATTTTTGTGTCACCTCTGAATGGCTCTATGGAAAAGCATGGCTGGGTAAACATTATGGTAACTATAACACAGAATTGGAACCAAGATTGAGTACCTTAAGAACACATATGATTTACTTCACATACATCTATGCCTCCAATCTAGAAAAAATAATTTTCAAATATTATTGAAATAACATGTTAGTATCAGGGAGGACTTCTTGAAGGTGAGAAGAACTCTCACTAGGTTCTAGTGATTTTTCTGTTTCCTGGTATATGCATTAATGACTATACTGAAACTTTATGGCGACTCCATGTTGATTAGAAAACAAAAGCCTGGGGATGCTCTGAAATACTTATTTCTCACTGTTATTGGTTGAGTTCATGTGCATAATCTTTATTGTCACCATCTCTGTATTTTCATATATTCCAGTAACATTTAGTGAATTACTTATATGCTAAGTTCTGTCCTAGAGCTTTTAAAATTAGTCCTTTTTAAAATTTGAGCTTTTAAAATATTAAATATTAATTTAGTATTAATTAGTATTAAAATATTAATAACTGATATGTCACAACCTATCATTAACATAGATTGTTGTTCCCTCTGTATCATCCCAAGGCTCAAAGAGGAAATACTTTATGTCCAAATTTTCAAGTAATAGTGATCTTTCCAATCAGTCTCAAATATGTAATTTTTACTACTCTTAGCCTTTCAGGAGTTTTTAGTCTGATGGATGTTTCCTGTCTGAAACATTTTTCCCCTTGTAGTTTGCCTTATTCCACCAACTGCTGCTGTCCTGTTCCCTCCGTGGTTCATCTCTCTTAGCCTCCTGGACTTGATTCTCTCTCAAATCTTGGTCTGTTAGTACTAAAACTCATTGGAATCTTGCCATGCAGCCCATTCTTGTTGCTACCTACATTTGTTACCTAAATAATCTTATCTGTAGCTATGTATTTATAAATACATCCAAATGCTCTTGATGTAAATGTTTATGTTATAGGCCATCAGTAGTTCTGTAAGTCAGTAGTGTGTATCTTGTCTTGATACTTTATGACAATTTTATCTTGGATATTTACAAGGCATTTGGAGCTTATAGCTTTATACTAGAAATACTGATTCTCTAGTACAGACTCCCATATTGTTTTTGTTAAAATGATAGAAGAGATATTTTTAGTTTTACCCTCTCAATCATTTAAATACATATGAAAATACATAAAATTACATGTATTTTTCCTAGGCAGGGGGGAGACTGGAAGATCATCCATGAATGTATTTACTTATATATGTGTTGTGTATATGGCAGAAATGTATGACATGATACTTTACATTTTCTTTAGTGTATCTTTATTTGTTGATATTTTTAAATTAAAACATATGTTTATATTCATTTATTATGACTTCCTTGTCTACTCTACAACTCTTAGTCTACATTTCAGTATAAATCATTTGTACCAAATAGTTTTAATTTTGTCATAATTATTGTATTGTATTATAGGCTTAAATTTGTTTAAGCTCTATAGCTGTTTCAAAATCTATCATAAACTAAATGACACTTTGAATGTTATATCAAAACACTATGCTTTAAAAACCTTTCATAATTTTGACAGCAATAGTAATTGGCTAAAAATTTACAATTAAAATTTCTAGAACATATTTATTGCTTTTGAAACCTAAATCTGCTCCAAAAGTTAAGAATAATTAATTTCTCCAAATTCTGAAATATAATAAGTTAAACATTCTGGGGCCCAGACTGAGTTTTTCAACTCAAAAAAAAAAACTAGTGAAGTAAAATTATCTGCTCAACTCAGCACTGCTTCATTTGATGTTTCAAAGGCATAGACATCTGGGCCCAGCCTGCTGCCTAGGGCTCTGCCACTCTGCTCTTTTAAAGGACTGCATCGTACTCTTAGATAACCTGAGATGCATAAACAGGAAGAGTCAATTGATAGATAACCCTTAGTCAAGAAATAAAAGGTGTGGGCTAATTGCTACATTTAAAAATGACTCGGTTTCATAAGAACTACATCATTATATCATTTTTGGACTTGAATTTGAAAATGAAATTTTCATTTGCAACTTTTCTGTAAATAAGAATAAAATAAAAGCAAATCATATATATATACATATATGAAATATTTTTCATGCCAAATCTATAAAACATTTTAGTGCTCTTATTTTTTTACTTTCAGATTTTAATACATAGAGGTTGACTATTTCCAAGCAAGATTCTAAATTTTCTCGATCATTTTCTTTCTTTCATCAAGTATTATATTAAAGCTAACATGAAAACTGTTTCCTACAAAAAGAATCACAAATATTTAACATTTTAAAGCTATGAATAAATTGAATTTTTTACAAAATTATGGTATCAAGGAAACCATCAAACAATGTTATTATATGAGATCATTAAATAAAACACCAACATTTTATGGTAAAGTAATATATAATATATTTCATTTAAGTTTAATTTTTGATAAGTGCATGTTCTGCTTCTTCCCATTCAATGATATCTTTTCTGTACTCAAAACCAAACATTCTTCCCACATTACAACATCAACAGAACCACCTCTACCTGTTTTCTCCATAGTCACTTTAACTTATGTATATATTTAGGAAACTAATATTCTATTTATCTGTTTTCTTTTTCTATAATATTTGTATGCTGTTTTGCATTTCATAACCACCTTGTAACACTGTTTCTATTGATTCTCCAGTTCTTCATTCCCCATCATCTTCCATCTCCCCTGTGTAGACTCCTTTTGCTCCTTCTCTGTGTAAGTTTTTGGTGTCTATATCAAATTTTGTGAACTTTAAAATGGGAGGACCATTGTAATATATGTCAACAAATCAAAGCAGGCGTTCATGTTAAGTATATGAGTCTGTTCACTGAATATAATCATAAAATGATTAACAATTTAACCTCTAACTGCTAAGGTAGTACACACAACCTATAAAGTTCATGAGATATTACCCTCCAGTAAGGCATATGACGTTCGGATGCCATGGGAATTCTTTTTATTCATAAGAAACATAACATTAGAGCTTTAGCTGGGGAAAGATAAAATGTTTTCTACTCTAATTCTGCAGCTAATCGACTGATTTAAGAATCATCTGTTGGCCTTTCCCTCACTGGATTTTTTCCTTCAGAAAACAAAAACAAAGAAAGGTAAAAACCATACAAAGACAAGAAACTTGCCATATTGAGTTTCAAATGACATAATATTTTCCCTATTATTTTTCTCCTATTTCTTTCACCATATTTACCTTGTTTCCTATTTACAAATTCAGAGATGATTGCCCCCTTAACCCGGTGAGCCCCTGCTTACACCTCCACCACATTTAATTAATACTGCAGGAACTGCACTTTTCTTCATTCAGTCTCCACTATTGAAGGGAGGCTGCATGTGCCCAGCTGCTCAGTCCCAAAGTAATCACACAGAAACTATATTATTTAAATCACTGCTTGGCCCATTAGCTCTAGTTTCTCATTGGCTAACTCTTACATATTAATTTAACCCATTTTTAGCAATCTGTGTATCACCACATGGCTGCGGCTTACCAGGTAAATCTGTGGCATCTGTCTCTGTTGGAGCTCCATGGCTTCTCTCTGACTCCACCTTCTTTCTCCCAGCATTCTGTTTAGTTTTCCCTGCCTAGGTCTGTTCTACCCTATTAGGCCAAGCCAGTTTGCTTTATTCATTCATGGTAATCACAGCATATAGAGGGGAATCCCACATCATTATACTTTTATGCAATAATCTTAATATGAATTCTTTGTTTCACCATAATACACATCATGTCTGAAGTCTTAGTAGATTCTTTTCCTTTAGCTGTTAGGACTTATTTTATTATAATAATTTTCTGTATATTATCATGTTTTACAATTGTTTGTATGCATGTAATGAACCCTTTTTAAATTTTGGGGTTTGGATGAAATAAATCAACATCTTAGCATTTTATGTGACATCTGAAATGCTGACTGTCATAAATATATGTCAAAGGAAATACTACCTGTCCTTTGAACAAATAAGTAGAATGTACTGTCAATTTATGAGTTATTAATCATATCAAATGATGTCATTGACATTTTGTACTTTGCCATTAAAATATGGTTTGCTAAAAAACAGTGATGTAGAGATGTATTTATATGTATAAATCTCAGCATGCATGATGTAAAGACAATGTTGCTTCTGAAGATGTTTTCTTTGAAAAACACACATTAAACATACTCATTTACAATTTTAATAAGAAAAAATAACAAATTACCTAGAAATTAAATATTTGAACAAACCTTGAATTATTTAGTATGCTTAAGTACCTCCCACATTTAACAATTGTAAAATATATCTCCCTGCAATTGTCAATTGCTATCCCTTTAGTGATCCTGTCTTTGCTCAATATTCCTTTTACAAATTATTTCCAGATGCACTTCGATTTGAGATTTTAAAATATTTAAATTGCTAGGTATTGTGTTAAATTTTATCAGAAATTGTCAATGAGTCTGTTAACTATGTGCTGTCCTAAGAACATACTAATTGCTTACTATTGAAACTATCCCCTTTAAAATAATCAACCCAAAAACATGTAAAAGGAATGCTCAGAATTTTTTTGTATTATTTAACTAACAGTGTTATTCTGTTTATATAGAACTTACTAGAAACCTCAAGCTTGCCATCAAATTATGGTATACTTCCTGTCTCAGTCACCAAAAGTATATGATTATTGGCAGGAGCCGCATTACATGGCTAAAAATACAACAATAATAAATTACACTGCAACAATTTTAGAAAATTTTATTTTAGAACACTTTCCAAATATATTTAAAGCAAATACATTATAAATGGAGGTAAAATTTTCCTTATAAGTAGCAAAGAATAACCAAAGCATTCACTACTGATGAACTCTGAAATGTGATATTTTCAAATTCTTAAGAATTGCTGTAATGCTACATGAGTGTGCACAAACATAAATATTCCATTAATAAATGAGTTTGGTATGGAAGGAAAATTGTTTTCCCCTTTGACTCTATTTCCATGTTTCCCATATACTAATGTATTTAAACATACATTAATATCCTTAAAAGTGAAACATCATATATTAAAACAAATTTGAAAAATGGCATAGCTTAAAATGACAGATCAGAATATAGTTATAACAGAATTACACACTTAGAAAAGTAACCTTGCACAAAATGGTAACATGCAGTTTTGTACTGGAAACAAAGCCTTTGGAAAACTCATCAAATATATTGAATTTTAGATACATTACCTACTAAAGAGAATGTTCCTTGCTTCCTTATTCTCATTCACTTTTCTTCAGCATCCTTTCTTTCTTGAATCCACCATCAGTGTTGTACAATTTTAAGCATGATTAAAGTCTAAACAGCAAGTATAACTACAACTACAAAACAAATAAGAGAATTTGTTGGATTAATTTGAATCTTCCATCTTATATGCTATCAACATAACACCAAAATTCTATGGACACTTTCTACTTTCACGGAAATGGCCCCACTTGCTATGTGAGAAGTTATGGAGTATTGATGGACTTACCTTTTCTAGCAATGCCCTGAAAAGCACATATTAGCTGAAAGACTCTAGGAAGATATCTTTGCTGTGTCTTCAAGAACCTGTATGTACTATAGGAATTCCAACAGCCAGTACCTTTGAGTTTTCTGTCCACTTAGGCATGGCCTATTATACTATAAATGCAGATGTAAAGTGTGCAGCTGGTCTCTCTTCCAGCTGTGGTATTCGGTTTTTGCTTCCTGTTTGAGTAGAGGATTGTGATCTGTGAGTCTACTCCTAAATAAATAACCCTCTATTATACTCAAATCTGAGCGAGTTTGGGATTTCTTTTAAACATCATCATCATCTAGCTCCCACATGGATATGAACTCCATACCTAACAGGTGAACTGGCTTAAAGGCCTCACTGGTCCACAGTCCATAAAGTCTCCCACCCCACCTGGTTGGTTTGCTTTCACCTACTAAGTGGTTTTTGTAAAACCCCACCACAGCAGGGCTAAGTGTTGTGCAGCACTGTCCAAATTTGTACACATCCCCCAGGACACTGCTTCATTCCCTGCTACATGGTAACTTGTGCAGTTTCTGGTTTGTCCTCCCTGCCTGCAAGTTCTAGGCTTCTTGCTCTGTACAGAATTAATTTAATTGCCTTTAATTTGTCAAGCAAAACCTATTTCTCAGTATTTATCCAGCAGCAAGGGGAAACCAAAGTGGCTCAGGATCTTTCATGTCTCCACAAGCTGCATCACCAATAGTTGTGACTCTGCATCAAGTTCTGAATGCCCAAAAGCAGGCCTGCCTGCTTGCCTAATCACAAAACAGGCCCTCTCCCTATTCCCTACACAAAAGTATACAGAGAAGGTATATGGATATCTATAGGAATGGATGATCTAAAAGAAATTAAACAAACTTTAGTAACGTATAGCTTGCATTCTGAATTTTTAGGGGGATGGTAAAGACATGGGTTTCTACCATTAAAGCCACAAAGCAAGATTGACTTCCATTAGTTTCAGCAGTCGCAGATAACAGGCCTCAACTGATGTGGAAATGTTATTTCAGGGAAGAGGCTAAACTTTTAGAACAATGGAGAAAATGAAAAAGGACTTGAGACTTCCCAAGATCAAATTCTTGGTGAGGGTACTTATGCCCAAAAGCTCAAGCTCTTTACGATTAACAAATCTTGTCCCAGTGCCACAAAGCAATCGTAAATGTTTGATACAGGATTCAAGAACCAAGAAAACAAATTAGAACAAATAAAACAAATTGAATCATATACCAAGGTTAAACAGGGCCAGAAAGATCACTTTAATGACTTTTTACAAAGATTAAATAAGGTTATACAAATAGGAGTAACAGACCCAGATGCTAGGCTAGTATTAATTGAATCTTGCTTTTGAAAATGCCAACTTAGAATGCAAAAAGATACTGGGCCTTTAAAGGTTAGATCAGCACCAATAGATGAATGGACCCTGCATACAATGAACATTGAGACATTTGAATTTAATATGAACTCTTGTGTAGGACAAGAATCCCTAAAGGACTGAGGAGACATCAAAGTTCCAAACATTTTAATTGTGGTAGAACAGGATATCTGAGAAGGGATTATAGACAAGGAATTCTTAGGAATAATATCTCCTCTGGGAGAGGCAAGAATAGAAGGATTCAGACTTCAGGTATCAGTAGAAGGTGTGATAAATGCCGACACTGGACCAACAATTGCAAATCAAAAAGTACAGAAAAGGTTGCCCAATACCACCAAGAAACTCCTTGTGGGCCCTCTCACCTGCCCCCATGTCAAAAGTGGCCTTGTAATTCCTAGTCACTGTGGAGAACATGTCCAACCAGGAAAATTCAAAGAGCTAGAGCCTTCTTTAAAAAAAGAAAAAACAGACTGTTCTTTATGATGGAATAAACATGGAAATGAATCAAAAATTCCAAAAGGAAATAGGAAATGAACAATCTGGCAGACTTCTATAAATGATCAAAGACCAAAGCTAAGAGTGTGTATAAATGGAATTGTAATTGGGTGTTTGATAGACATGAGTACATACATGAATATCATTACTCCAGAATCTTGGCATTAAAACTGATCACATTAAGAGGCAGAAGTTCAATTACTAGGAATTGGAACCCTATCTCAAGTGAAACAAAGCACAAAATGGATTGAATACATAGGGCCAGAAGGACAGAGAGAAAGGCTGAGGCTTGTATGTAGCTAATACTGCAATGAATTTATGGGGTTATGACCTGCAGAGGCAATGGGATACCCAGATTAACATTCCTAGAGTACCAGAAACTAATAATTCTGAGAAAGATATAAGATACCATACACAAAGGTCACAAGCAATTTAGACTGTAGAAGAACACAAAGCAAATAGCAGACCTTTAGAGGTTCCAACAGCCCTACCTTTAAAATGGTTGACTGAGAATGGTGATCGATCTAAGAGCTGTCAAGAAACTAATTTAACCTATGGGCCCTCTATAATATGGAATTCCTCTCTATTACCAAAAGGATGGCACTTTAGAGTTATAGATTTAAAAGACTGTTTCTTCACTATACCTTTACAAGAAAAGGACAGAAAAATTTGACTTCACAGTGCCTACTTATAATAATTCTCAACCTACTAGGAGATACCAATGGACTATCCTTTCACAGGGGATGCTCAATAGCCTCACACTATGCCAATACTTTGTAAGTTAGCCATTGGAAATAATACTAAAAAATTTCCTAAATCTACAATTTATCTTTACATGAATGACATTATGTTATCTGATTCAAACATAGATACTTTAGAAAGATTGTTTGAAGAAGTAAAGAAAGTTTTGCCAAAATGGGTTACAAATTGCTCCGGAAACATACAGAGAAGAGATTCTGTCAGTTACCTAGGTTATAAAATGGGATTGCAGAAAATTAGAACACAAAAGGCATGAATTGGGAAAGACTAATTGCAGGCTCTGAATGACTTTCAAAGATTGTTAGGAGAAATTTCCAGCCTATGACCAGCTGTTGTGATAGCCCCATGATCCAATAATTCATTTAAACAAAACCTTAAGTGGTGACAAATTCTTAAATAGTTCCAGAGAATTATCAGCTAAAGCAGAAAAGGAATTGATTGTTGTTGAAGATAAATTACAGAAGGCACACATGGATAGGGTGAATCCAAATATTAATTGCATTTTAGACATATTGCCATCCAGAATTTCCCCTACAGGAATTTTAATGATAGGGAAGATATTATCTTAGAATGGATCATTTTTACTACATAAACCATGTAAAAAATTAAAAATTTATTTGGGAAATGTCTCTGAATTAATTATAAAAGGTAAATTGAGACTTTGTCAACTAGCAGGTATAGACCCAGCAGAGATTATAGTGTATTTTACTATTGATAAAATTTTAAAAATTATAGAAAAACAATGAACGTGGGAAAGGGGTTTGTGCTAAATTTCTAGGAGAGATTAATAGCAGTTATCAAACACTAATAGAATTAACCTTATAAGTAAAATTGCTTGGATCTTTTCCCACATTGTATGGGACACACCAATAACTTGAGCCTGTACATTCTATACTGATCTAAATAAATTGGGAAAGGCAGGTTACAAATCAGAAGATATAAGTACCATGGACCACTACCTTTATAATTCTGTGCAAATGACAGAATTATATGATATTCTCATGGTACTAAGGGATTTTAAATAACCTTTTAATATAGTTACTGATTCACAATATGCAGAAAGAGTTATCTTGCATATTGAAACCACTGAATTTATACTATATGATATAGAATTGACTTCATTACTCATACAGGTTCAAGATATAAACAGCAACAGGCTTTGTCCCATATACATAACACATATCTGATCCCAAACATATCTACCAGGTCCTCTAGCACTAGGTAATTCTGAAATTGATTGATTATTGATTGGAAGTGTGTTGAAGACCTCAGAATTTCATAAAAAAATCATGTCAATTGCAAAGGTTTAATGAAAGAGTTTTCTATTACATGGCGACAAGCTAAGGATATTGTAAAAGGATGTCCTACTTGCTCTTTCCATGACCAAATTCTGCTACCTGCAGGGAGTAACCCAAAGGGAACTCAAATGAATGAAATCCAGCAGATGGATGTGTTCCACTTGCTCTTTCTATAACCAAACATTGCTACCTGCAGGGAGTAACATAAATGTTACTCCAAAGATTGAAATCTGGCAGATGGATGTATTCTGCTTTGTAGAATTTGGAAAATTAAAATACGTACACCACACCATTGACACTTATTCAGGTTTTTAAGGGACATCTGCTTTGAGCTCAGAAAAGGCTTATTCAATAATCACACAGTAGAAGTTATGGCAATTATGGGTATACCTGCACAAATAAAGATAGATAATGGCCCAACATATGTCTCTAAAAACGAAACTGATTTTGCTTATTATAATATAAAGCATACTACAGGTAGACCACACAATCCTACAGGTCAGACAGTTATAGAAAGATCAAATTGAACTTTAAAGGATCTGTTAAATAAACAGAAAGGGATGAAAAATACCCCTAGAAATAGATTACATAATGATTTCAGACCTTGAATTTTCTTAATGCTAATGAGAGTAGAACAACAGCAGCAGAGAGATATTGGATAATAGAAATGTCTTATGAATTAAATCAGCCAGTGTATTTAAATTATGTGTTGACCTCACAATGGAAGCCAGGAGATGTGCTACATTGGGGAAGGGGTTTTGCTCTTGTTTCAACAGGAAAAGAAAAGCTATGGATACCATCAAATTAATAAAGATTCGGTTTTATAAAAAGAAATCTCTTGAGAAGAGAAATAACAGCTCATCCACAGAGGTGATAAACAATCAGGTGGTAAAGAAACATCATAAGGGTTGGGGTAGGGTTCTGTTCTTGTCTCTGCAAGAAAATACTTATCTTCAAGTAGTCAAGAGACCCTGGACATCTAGATGCTTAAAGATGATCCAGATAGGATCATTAAGCAAAGATAATTATCACTTACGAGGACAAGTTATCTGAAGGTAAGAATCTATGAATATTAACTAAAATAATAGTCATGATTCACTTAAATACAAAGCTGGCTTTGGAGTTGGATAATGGCTCTGTCCATATCTAAATCCAACCATGTTGTTAAAATAAAAATTCAGAGTTTCTGTCTCATGTCAGGAGCCATGGTATGGGACAGAAAGAAACAAAAATTAAGAAAAAAAATTACCTTTCTTCATATGTATTTTTGTTTTTATTGTACCTTTCATTGAATATATATATATATATATGTATGTATAGTTATATCAATAATGTTTAAGTTCTCCACAATGAACAATGAATTTTCCTGCAGTAATCTTTGAAGTTTTCAGGGAGAACATCATATTCCACAACAACAAATCTACCTGGTTGATATGACATCATGATGCTGATAGCACTACCTATTTTGTGTACCAGCTCCTCAAAATGGTTCCAATTTCATTAGCTGAATTGATACACATTTTTTTACAATGTTCTGGCCAGAACTCCAATACAAACCTCAGAAAAACCCCACCAAATACTCAGAGACTATTTGCAATTATACCAGACAGTAATCTTGGAGCTTAACCAACATTTTATTTTCACAGGATCCCATAGAATGAACATCACTCCCATGACAGTTGAAATTCATCCTAGAAGACGATATCCCTTCTCCCAACAAAGATTGTCCTCAGGGTGAGGCACATCATTTAGGGGTTGATTATAACTCTTATAGGATTGGAGGTTGGGGAGAAACTTATGTAAGCTCAGGGACGTCTTTGTAAAAAAAAAAGGGGGTTGATGGGATAATAAAGTGAGCTTACACTAATAATAATAGTGAGTAATGGAATGAATACGTGTGAAGCATCATTTATAGGCAATTTACATAGATATAGATTCTTGTATATTGATACAAACTTAAATTATATTGAATATGTTCCTATTTGTGTCTACAATATTTATATACCAAGGCAAAGTTATTTTTTGTCATATTATATGCATGCATGTTTCTACTTATGCTTAAGACATTTTGTATATTAATACAATTTTAGTATATATTTATCATATTGCAATATACATTTCTACCTCTGATAAAGATATTTATACATTGTTTACAATTTGAATTCATTTTCCTCATTTGTTACACAGTTGTTTAAAGATTATTTAATATTCTAATATGAAGTTTTAGTCTTTAAGTTATATAGATATTAATAATTGTATGCCAATAGTTATCAATTTTTGTCATACTTATAGTTATGCTAATCAGGTTCTTTAGATACATAGACACTGTATTTTTCATAGATAGGTAATCTTTATTCACTTCGAAGAGCTGTAGAATATGGCAATTAACTAACCTAGGGTTCTGTTTGATGTGAGATATGGTTGTTCTTGGCAGCACTAATCTATTAGTGAGAGAATGTTGAGCACTTAAGACACTCCACTATGAGCTTGTTTTCTTCTTGGAAAACTGGCCTTTGGACAATAAACTGCCCGTGCATTGACCCCTGACAAAATGCATGAAATCCAGACATGGCAAGCAGGATACAATGAAAAAGACTGTCAAATCTTTCCAAGACAGGGTAAGATGGTTTTGAATAACTTCTTGCCTCTGAAAATGGTATATCAGTTACTCTAGAACTTACCCAAAGTTGATTGCTCCAACATTACAAATGAAACTTTGGGTGATTGCCCCACAGCCAGTTGTCTTTGTCATTTGTTGCACATTTTGGAAGTTGCTTGAAGTTACTATACTCTCATGACTTGACCAAGTTATTTATAATGCAAGACTTAAATTCCTTAGGATAGGATAATTATTAAAACATTTGTCACATGTTTCTTGCTTGATATTGTTTATCCTGGTTGTAATTCTAATTTTTATACCTGATATTTGTCCTTATTGTATATAGTTTTATATTAAGCTTAGAACTTTCTTATTTAAACAAAAGGGTGATGTGCTGTCAGAATCCCCATAGCCAGTAGCCTTTAAGTTACCCACCCACTTGGGAATGGCCTTTTATTCTATAAATGCCAATGTAATGTGCATGTCTGGTCTCTCTTTTGGCTGTGAGATTTGGTTGCTATTTCCCATTGAAGCAGAGGACTGTGATCAGTGGCTGTACCCCTAAATAAATAACCCTCTATTATGCTCAATTCTGAGCTTGTGGGATTTCTTTTTAGTGTCCATCATCATGTATTAATCCAAAAGTAGCCTCGCTCAGGTAAGAAGATACAAAGGCAGTCTCACTATCCAACATATCTGTGCGCAAGTAAAACATCTGTGTTTGTAAAATGACAACCAATCACACTGACTCTGCCAACTGGTTGTTAGAGGATTGTACTCTATTGAACTGGAACAAAGTTTCTTATTATTTAACTAAGAAAGCAAGCAAATAAAATGTTTTTCTTTGTCTCTTTTCTCTCATCACCAGTCTTACAAAATTAGCATTATAAATGGAATAATGTAGAGGGTAAAATATAACCCAGGTAAAACTTGAAGGAATAAAGGGAAAATAAAATGTTTGTATATAAAAGCCATGACTTTCCTTGAATCTAACAATAGCTTTATCAATCAAACTCTCTGTGTACTCATTCTCTGTCCATTAAAAAGCTTATAAAAAGAGCCCGTAATTCTAACGTAACCATGTTCTTGTGAGAAGTAAAAAGTGCTGATTAGAATTAAGTTCATATAGATTTTCTTGGATATTCTTGTGCAAGATTTCTACTTATTTCTATAATATGTATTAATATTAATGTAGTAACCCTATCTGACCCATAGCTGTAGGCAGTAAGGCTGAATTTGCATCGTCTATGCACAGTACTACTAACTTTAGGAATGCAAATTAGCAGTCATGGAAGTGATATGGAGATTGGTTGAAACTCCCTGAACTCTTCTCACTGAAGCAAGAGATGGGGTCAGGGGAGTGGGATAATCTTATTCCTCAGAGTCAAGGATGGAAAATATGAATATAAAAGATAAAAGAACTAAGGTAGTTCATAGCAGGTAGCCTTAGATACTATAAAATAAGATCTAAAGTTAAGCATGAGGTCAGATGTAGTAAGTACTACATGTTAATTTTTAATTTTTTATTCTATCACTTGAGAACGAGTATAGATATTCACAAAGAAGAAAATATAGTTCATGTAAGGAAAGACTGCTTCTCCATCTATCTGAGCCTAGAGACAGGAATATGGGATAGGAGGAGTCCCCAAAGGCTACTTAGCTCTGCTCCGACAGACTGGGCTGGGTCACAAGTACCTCACATCCTCCTCCCATTTCGCTCCCTGGTTCCTCTAGGGTTTTAACACAAGAAATGATATGTGCAATACTCTCATGTACATGATTGCTTCTGTGGAAAATTGCATGAGCAACTCCTTGTGTGTTGACTGGCATAAACCTCATGGGAGTACCTATCCCTGACATTGCGGAAATGGCTGTGTGCCTGCTGCAACAAGTATAGTCGTAGGAAACGTAAGCTTTTACAAATCTCAGATACTCCCTGGAGGTTAAACAACAATTCTGAAAACAATAAAATAACAAGAAAGTTACAAGTATTCATGCAAATATACAAAAAGTTTAAATACTTTCATGTTAAATCACTTATTATATGTCATGGGCTATAAATCAATGGCAAATATGGAATAAAACAGTGTAAGCACTATAAATATTTAGATGGTAAGGATCATGGAAAGGTTGATACATGGAGAATGAATTTTTTCTTTATCCTCCTGTAGTACAATGACATAAAAATTGCAACATCATAAATTTTTTGAAAGCTAAAAGAATGACAAGAACTCCCTTAGGATTTTATGGGCAGCATACTTTTCTGATTATGGAACATGCTACTATCCTAATATCTACCAAACTCTCAGCAGTGTCTATGACAGCAAGCTATCCTTTCAGTCTGCTCCACTTAACTGAGCATTTGGAGTAATATTTGCCATGACTGTAGGTCTACAGATTATATCTTGAACCACATAAGCCCTACCCTGCAGGCAAATTTCTGAAAACTTACAGAGATCTCTATTTGCAACAAAATTAGATTTGCACCTGTAATTCTTTATTGTTCTCCCTCCCCGCTCTCTCCATATATATGTATGTATATGTACATATTCTGACATAGAATATTTTTCTAAAGAAGGAAGCAAAGAGTTGAGCAAGGAAAACACTTAGGGCTGACTTTGCGAATACCGTTTGTTAAAATTTTCATTTCACGTTATTAACTCTACTTGCTGATCTCTGTAAGCTGATTCCAAACCTTCATACATTGCTGAATTGTTTATCATTTCTGGAAGTTTTCTGGTTGGTTAGAATTTTTTGGTTTTATGATATATCGTCTCATGTCATCTGTAAACACAGATAGGAAAAATTTGACAAGACCTCTTTGTTTCTACTGTTTAAAATATGTTTGAAAGGATCACCTATATATCTCCGTCAGAATTTTTCCACACTGATGTAAATTGACCTAGATTTGGGCTCTTTTTAGGGGCCAGAGGAGACAATGGTCTGTCAATCGTGTTCATTTTTCCAAAGAACCAACTCAAGTTCATTGATTCTTTCTATTTACTTTGTTTCTATTTAATTATTTCTCCTCTTATTTTTATTTCTTACTACTACTGCACTTAAAATTGGTTTCTTCATTTATTTTCTAATTTTTAAACTACACCATTAAGTCATTTATTTGTGATCTTTTTAATTTTTTTAAATGTTAGCACTTTGTGCTTTTTATTTACCTTGTAAGGCTGCTTTCAGTGTTTCCCAGAAGTATTATCACTTGTGCTTTTTACATTTAGCTTTGGATCTTTTAAAATTTATTTCTTATTTATTTCCATGAATTTCTTTCCTTAAAAGAAATTAGTTTGCTTTCAATATTAAGTTTTTATGCCATGGTCAGATAGAGTACAAGGAAGTCATTTTATCCTTCCTAATTTATGAAGATTGTTTGTTGGTCCAGGATGTGCTCCATTTCAATGAAGTGTCTATGTGCTGCTTAGTACAATGTTTATTCTTCAGTGTTTAGGTAAAATATTATGTAGTTAACTGCTAAATCCATTTGGTGTGTCACGTCAATAAATTAGGATGTTTTGTGTGTTTTTTTGTCCAGATGTCCTTTTTATTAGAAAAAATAGGAAATTTAAATGATCTCATATTAATGGACTGTTATTTATCTGTGTAAGCAGCATTGTTTTATGGTGACTGCCTCAATGTCTTTCCTTTCAAGCTCCTTCTTGAGCTCCTGTCTTGACTTCTCTTGATGGTTCAACAAGATGGTAAACATACCCTTTCTTTCCCAAATTTTTTTTGTCATAATGTTTTAATAAATCAACAGGGCACCAAACTAATAACAGAAACTGGTACCAGCAATTGGGATATTGTGGTGACAGACCTTATCATGTTGCTATGGGAACATTGTGGCTATCTTGGAACTTTAGACTGGAAAAGCAATTGAGTGATCCAAGTTTAATGTGCTTTTTGGTGGGAGATTGGGAGATAATGATGATGGCAGAAGTAAGAAAATGGAGGCCTGACTTGTGAAACTTGGAGAAAATCAAAGATTCTTTAATGACTGGATTAAGATTGTTTTAAAGTGAATCTCATTTGTTTTATAGAGCAGTAGAAGTCAGTTTTCTGGGGCTGAACAATTATTCATGATTAATAAGAGACCAGAGTCACTAAAATAAAATCTCCTGGGAAATACTTCCTCAAAGTCAGCACACAAGCTCTGGGACAGGGTATTAAATGCTGCATCTCAAGGTATTTATTGAACAATGTAATTTATTACATATTACCACATGTTACTGGTTTTGATGGTATAAAGAATTTACAGAAGGCAACTTAAAACTATGTGATATGGAAGAGAAGCCAGAAAAGATCTTTGGAGAAGGTAAAGTCTCAACTGCAAAGGAAACCTGAGGCTGAAGTAGTTAGATCAGCGGCAGTTTTGGAGACTCCAGGAAGGTCCTGGTCAAGGTATAGCCTCAGTTGCAGTGGAGATTAAAGCATACTGGTGATGATTAGACTGTGACACAACCAGGAAAAACAGGGAAATGTATAAAGTGGAGCCAGCCTGAGTTGACCAGGAAATGTGTGTATGGTGTGACAGACAAACCAGGGATTTACAGCTCCTCAAGAACTGTTGAACCCATATGATAATGAGTAAGTTCCAGAAGTCAGACACTGAGTTTGTTACACTGTTGGATTTTACTTTGAACTGACTATAACTGTCTGTACACTGGTTCTTTTCTCTTCATGAGGAAAAATGTATATAACCTAGCTTGGAATTTACTAGAGTCGGCAGGTAAGATGTTGATTTTTTTAAAGAAAATTTTGGCATTAAATCATCATATATTTCATGCCTCAATTTCCCCTGAAGATACTTTGTAACTTTTTTTGCCAACTTAGCATTTTCTTCCCTAAGGTGATTTTGGGCATAATACTTTATCACAGCAATAGAAAAGCAGATAAATATACTAATTGCAAAAGAGGTTGCACTTACTTTTGTTACTCTGGACAGTGTTTCGGGCTAAGCTTTAAATCATATCAATATCAATTTGTTGTTGCTTATATTCTTGATATCTGGGGTAAGATTGAATCTTAAAATAGTTTTTAATTTTCATTCTCTGAATAGTCAAAAATTGTTGAATGCCTTTAAAAGTATTTACTAAACATTTGTATTTCTGTTTTTGAGAGGGCTCTATTCAGTATAATAGCGTAGTTTTAGTGCTAGGCCCATTATAACACAGTGCTGACCTCCTTGGAAATTGTGCTCATTGGCTCAATGGCAGCACACTAGCAATGAGGATAGCCAACCACTTTCTCATTGGATTTGAGATCTGCACTATACAAGAGGTTTCATGTCTGATCTGTAAACACTGCCAAGAACTTGTGATGGGAGGACAATATAGATATAGTCCCTTAGGGCAGTCATAAAGAGTGTTGTTTCACCAATAATCTTTCTATAAAACTAGTTTTTAAACATCTATGCTTATGCTCATATATTTTTAAGTAAGCTGATTTATCAGTGGATAATCATTAATGCAAATGACTCATTATTGGTCAAATTGCTAATAAATGCCTGTGAGTGGTAAGCCATATAGGGGCAATTTATTTCGGTCTCCCCTATCCAAATATTTAGGAAATATCAAGTTAGAATAGAAAGAATGTAAAAGCCAGAGTATAAAGGAGGGAATTGTGAATTGATTTCTTCTGGCTATGACATTATTGATGCCTGTATCAAGTCAAAATGGCTACAGCTATCTGCACAAGGCATGCATAAGAGCAATCCCGTCAAAATTTACAACAGAAATAAACAGATATATGCAATTCACTTTGAAAATTGATAAAGAAATTGAGTCAACAAATGTGAATAACCTCTGAAAAGTGAATATCTACTCCTTGGTCCTTCAGGAAATAATTTATCACTGATGACATTCTGATATTAGTTGATAAGACCCGTGTTAGAATGTGAGCTAACAAATAATAAACTTGTATGTTGCAAACATCTAAATTTGTGGTGATGTAGTACAGAAATATTAAAAACGAATGCAGTTGTTTTATTATAAAACTTTAAAATATACTTATTGACATTAAAATCACAGAGCTATATAATTATATTAAATAATTCAGAACAAATAGTCAGTGATTATATATCTCTGCCAACTGCTTATATAATCAGTAAATATAATATATATTTGTGTTTAATCAATGTAAAATTAAATATGTATAAATAGGTCAAATAATAATAATGAATTTTGTATTTCATTTCTTTCAAAATAGAGATATAAATAACAGAAACAAATGACATGAGAATTACAGCCTGGATTTTAGCATTGTGTAGACAAGGCACTAAACTTGCCAGTATAATGAAAAGTAACTACACACTATGTTTCCTAAAAGTAAGAAGATATGCAATTTTCTCCTACATTAGACATGCATAAGTACTCAACAGGGAATAGGATGATTTATGATAGTAAGGCTAGAATAATATCCTGGGAAATAAATTAAGATAAAATTAGGTTGAATATAAGAAACTATTTCAACAAAGTACAGTAATCTTCCAAATAAATTTGTGTGATCTCTATACCAACTGAACACTTTAGATAATAATGACTTATAAATGAAGTACTCTAAAATATTGTCAAAGAATTAAAAAAACTGCTTTAGTTCATGAAACTATACATCTCAGTTTTTGTATGTAAATACACTCATAACAGGAAACACACTCACAATTTTCAAATATATATATGTACATATAAATATATATGAAAAAGTTTGCAAATAAAACTGACACAACAGTATATATACATAGTATACTAGTAAATATACATATATATTTATTCTTAGATGGTTTCATATGACTATATAATGAAGTTTAGTTTATTTCCCTAACTTTATCTAATCCAATCTCCCTTGTTCTTTCACTGAAACCCTTCTTTTATCCAGGCATTCTTCCCCCTATTTTTCTTGTCTTCTTTGAGTGTGTGAATTACTGAGTTAATTAGGTTTGCCTCCTGAGACCTTCTTCCTTCTATGATGAGATGTTGACAGTCCAAACCTTGTGCAGGTCATCGGGAGCTAACCACATCTTCTGTGAGTTCATGAGTATAATAGCCCTGTCATGCCCAGAAGATACTACTTTGTAACATTCATATGTAACCCTTGACTCTTACATTCTTTCCAACCTTTTATCTAAAATGAGAGTTGGTGTAGGAGTGACACTGACTTAGGACTGAGAATTCATAGTCAATTATTCTATGATCTTTGACGGATTGTCGTTGTAGGAAGCAACATCCATTTAAAAACCGAGTTTCTTTGATGAAGTCTGAGAGAAACATCAATTTAGGTCAACTTAATACAACCTAATATCATATGGGAAGGGAGTTTTAGCGAATGACTTTCTACACTAGGCAGGTCTCTGGGGAAATGTTTTTATTACTCAAATTGAAGTGGGAAGACAAACTCAAAGTGGGTACCGCTATTCCCTTGTTTGGATTTTTGGTGTAGGAAATGCTAGCTGAGTCCTATGGAGGAACGTATTTATTCCCTCTAAGATCTTGACTATGGATAGGATTCTTCAGGACCCTGCCTGCTTTTTTGAAATACTGGACTGCAACCTGGAATTATGATCGAAAATTAACTCTTTATTCCCTAAGTTTCTTTTGTCAGAATATTCTTCAGAACAACAAAAAAGGAAACTAGGGCAGATAAATTTAAAGATAAGTATTAAAGAGCAGTTGCAAACCTTGGATATTCATAAAAGGAATAGAAATATTCTCTCCTCTAGAGTCTTGGGCCCACCCCAACATACCCCATCTATGATCTGCTGGAGCATGTGAAGGGGACGACCTGCAGACCCAAACCTGCAGAACCTCCATTACACAGGGAAAAAGTAGGATGCCCAAAGCCTAGCACTGATAGTGTAGTAGAAACCAGAGGCCTTGAACCAGATCAATGACTCTTTCCAATGAAGACTTACAAATAAAGATATATGGATAAATGTTGTTTTTAAATGAATAGGTAAAACATACATCAACATATTTATAAAAAATATATATTACAAACATAGTAAAAGATCAAGGAAGACATTTATTGAAGTTATTGATTGAAGTTATTGCTGATACACCCTTAGAGATTAATGATGTCTTCTAAATCACTATAAACAGAGCCATGAATTGCTGTATTATACTTAAAATTATTAAGCATTCAAAAATGGGATGAAATTGAAACTCTCAACACACTTCTTCAATGTTTCTCAGATTTATTTGTGTACTAGATTTTTCTTTTAAATTGGTGTACAATATTCCACTTTATGATGAAAACTGCCCTTTGCTCATAGACTGATGATAATGAAGGCTATTTCTGGTGATTTATTATTATAAGCATTAAGTCATTAAATATACTTTTATAAATTTACCTATGAAAGCTAAGTTTTAAAACTATTTCCTGTATTACCTGTGCAAAATTGCTATTTTCTGTATAGCAAATGTATTGTTACCTTTTTAAATATAGTTCCATATATGCTATCAAAGATATGCTTTTAAAAAGCCACCCCAAACTGATACTTTTGATTTCTTTTATATCATATAAGACTCCCAAACCTGGACTAATTAAACCCCAGCTCTAAAATCTGATTTAGATACAACAGAATGAGTCTGCACTAGTTATGCCATATATGATTTATTTTAACTAATATTACTAACAATAAAACAGGTGGTAATGTAAATATCAGAAACTCATTGATCATCATTTACACATATGTGTGTACATTATGTTTGCATATATGAGCATATATGCAATGCTTTCTAATATTTTCTTATTTAATGTAACTTCTCATAGGTTTTTAAAATACTTGAAAACTGCACATAATGTATACTAAGTGAATATTTAATATTACAGCATTATATTTTCAATCAAAAATTAAAATATTGTTCTTAATACTTAAAGTAGATGTTTGAATACATTTTTTACAACATAAAACAAATATAATCTGATAGTTCAAAGGTCTCTGGAGCATATCTGTGGCTAAGGATTCATTTATGGCTATCATTCTACCCCTCAGCAATAATGAATCATTTATACTATGAATCATTGAAACTAGAAATTTAAAATGTCTAAAGAAAGACACACAACAAGATTACTAAAAATTATTTTGTTTTCACGCAATAGATTTTTATAAAAGAAAAACACTATTTGTATCAGATTGTTCATTTGCTGCTTGTGTTATCTAATGTTCTCTTGTGTTATGAATGAGAACTGCAATGGAGTGAGCAGAATAATTTTAAGGTAACTGATATTCCATTGCTGTTGTACAAACCACTGATACTTGGTATGATTCATATATAGTGTTAAAATTTGCCCACAGCATAGCATTCCCTTGTATATTTCTTGCAGCTCTGATGAGCCTGTTGATTAATTCCACAATCAATTTACAGAAAGCTTTAGAGAGGCAAAGAATGGCTTTGATTTCCCCAGATCATGTTTGTGGAAAGCCTTGAATAATCTCTTCTGAAGTATCAGGTCTCACCTTTGATAGGTAATTCACAATCAAGGTCAAAGAGAGAACACTGTTCCCTGAGGGACCACCCACCTCGGCTACCTGGAGCAACACGGTGAAAAATGATTTGAATTATGCATGCGGCAGTGCAAGCATGACAGTGTCATTTAGTTGGCTCTAAAAAGAGATCTGGTACTGTAAATACAACTGATTCTCATGTATCTTGGAGGATGACAGTTTGTTAGAAAGTGTGTCACAGTCATCTTCTCTGGCTGTTAAGACATCTAAGTCATGTCGATTTCACAACCTTTCTCCAGATTACATTTCTGAAGGGCAGTTAGTGGGGAGTGTGCAGTGTTTCATCAAGCTATTCGGTTTATACAGTCGGAATGATGTTTTGTGCACTGAATCCATTACAAGTGAATGTATGAGACTAAATGGATCAGCATTTGTTTTAGACATGAGTAGTCAGTAACCAGAATGTTTAAATGAGCACATTCTCTAACTGCTCTGAACACAACTCAGTATTCCACATTTTACCCAGGACTCAGAAGTTCTCCTTAACTTAGCTGATATGTCAAAATTTGTATCCATTTTTATTCTACCCTTTAAAAGCTAGAATTCATCAAGAATTTTGGGATAAACCTACCCTAAAAATTCAGGAAAATACAGATTTCAAATTCTATAGTTAAGAAAACAAAGATGTAGATTATTTATGAAAACCATTGTTATATTTTTTGAGAATGATTTCTTTGAGTATCCTAGGATGTCCTGGAACTCACTCTGTAGATCAAGTTAACCTCAAATTTAGGGTTCCGCCTATCTTCTCTCCAGTGCTGGGATTAAATTCATGTGCTACTACCTCCTGACAAAAGACATCCTTTTAACAATCCCAGGGAATAGAAATCAGTTTGCTTTTTTTTTTTAAGGAATATTGCATTCATGGAGCAAGAAAGGCAGTTAGGGCAGTAGAAACATGACTCTTCTTACATTATGCTTCAAATTAAATTGAGAGCGAGAGCATAATGTGGAAAGAAGACAAGTGGTTTGTTCCCTAAAACAGGAAAAAAAGGTATGGACCACCATGCTGGAGGGTGTTGGAATATTGAATTTCCCTCCAACATGAATTGTCAAAATTGCATCTAGTGGCACACTTTGCAATATTTTAAAAGTTGTCTAGCCATTTAAGTGGATGCTCAATTCTCTTCTTGATTAAAAATCTTATATTACTAATAACGGAAAATGACCATGAACAGAGGAAATTTTCTTCTTTGTTTCACCAAGGAAGGTAGCTCATTCTCTTTCTGAGTGATACTGATACAGTTTTCTGGAAGGAGACAATAAAAACTGGCGTTTCTTCAAGTCTGATGCTCAAAAAATTGAAACATTTTCTTCCAGATAATCTGTCTTCAGGACATGTAAATGAAGAATATTCTATCTTCCAAATCCACAGTCTAACTGATCCTGCCTTGAAATTTAATGCGAATATTTCTCAAAATCCTGAAAACATTTTTTATTTAGCATCTCACTTTAAAAAATTAATGAGAAATGTCACCTTAGTTGAATAATAATATGAAAATTCCACAATCATAAGGCTTATGAAAGTACTCAGTAATTATCCTGTTTTTCCATTATATGTTTTTTTTGCCCACTTTAAGACTTTATACCATCAGATACCATCAGCATGATAGATCTTATATGAGTTAAAGTGATGACTCATAGCAGCCTCAGAAACCCTGTCAAGGAAGACAAGTTCTCATGAGATTATGAGTCAGTGTCAAAATGGCTAGTCTTGAACCACAGCACAATTGTTTAAACACTCATTTATTTGTCTAAGAAACTAACTGAAATGAATGATATGACAGAAAATGGCGAACAAACAGAAAAGTTGTGGAAATAAAATGATGACCATCAATCATTTATTTGTAATATAAAAACAGTATAAAATCTGCTGCAAATATTAGATTCTAGAGGAGACCTAACACCCAAGCCTAGATTTCCTGATAGCACAAGTGCAGATTTCATAATGCTTGAGACTTGTGCCAGGAAGGCATCTTAGAACTTGCTTAGAGAAGACTATATCTTACAGAGGGTTGAACAAGGTTAGAAGATTTAGTTCAAATTCTTACTAAATAAGCACATTTAGTTATTTATTTCAAAATAAGACACAACCCTCTACCCGTGACTATTTTCTATTTTCTCTGCTGTATGTTGTCCTAGAAGATATTTATATTATTTTTGTGTTTGAAAATTTTAAAAGCATAACAATTTTAATAATACAGATTTTTCAAAGGTTTCAGTACTCAAGGAAAGTAACAAAATCATCTCATTTCCTTAGTAAATAAAAAATTAAAAGAAATTGGAGGGGGGGCTGGAGAGATGACTCAGAGGTTAAGAGCATTGCCTGCTCTACCAAAGGTCCTGAGTTCAATTCCCACAACCACATGGTGTCTGACAATCATTTGTAATGGGGTCTGGTGTACTCTTCCTGCCTGCAGGCATACACACAGACAGATTATTGTATACTTAATAAATAAATAAATAATAAAAAAGAAATTGAAGTATAGAGTAAATGAAACAAGGAATAATAGAGTACACAAATGATATTTTATCTTAGAGCCTAACTTAATAGATTTGCCTTGAAAAATTATTCCCACACATAATGCATGTCAAATGCAAAGGCAACATGGACTTCAGTGCAGTTCATTTGAGTTCTGATCTTTTTAGTTGTGAATTCAAAGAAGAAAATGAATGAAGGTATGCAAGATTGCAGGAGAAAACATACTACCTATGCTAGTGATGGTGCATTAAGAAAATTAATAGTCTTATGGAAGGGACAGAAAATACACATTTTTGTGTGTTTTTAAAATTATTTTGCTGGTAGGAGTGCAAACTTATACATCTACCTTGGAAATAAGTACAGCAATTTCTCAGAAAAATAGAAAACAATCTACTTAAAGATCCAGCAACACCACTTTGGGAATAGAGCAAAGGATGCTCAAACATACAAGGACATGTGCTCATCCATGTTCATAGCAGCATTATTCATAATAGGCAGAACCTGGAAACAACCTAGACACCCCTCAACTGAAAATTGGATCAATAAAATATGGTACATTTACAATGGGATACTACTCAGAGATAAAAAAAATGGCATCTTTAAATGTACAGGTAAATAGGTGGATCTAAAAATATACTGAGTGAGGTAACCCAGACCCAGAAAGAAAAATTTAATATATACTCACTCATAAGTAGCTTTCAGACATAAAACAAAGCAAAACCAGACTACAGTCCACAGCCTCGGACAACCTACACAACAAGGACCCTAAGATCCATACATGGACCCAAGAAAAAGACACGATCTCCTGAGTAAATTGTGAGTGTAGGGGTCACAGGACAGGGTAGAATGTGGGAGGGGAGGAAAAGAGGGGAGCAGAGAAAATGTATAGTGAAATAGAAACAATAAAAAATGTCAGGAGTAGGATAAATGCTGCCTGCGATCTGCTCATGTATACCTGCTAGTACAGAATGCATTCAAGACCATCTCTGGAACTGACTGTGTAAGTCTAAAACTGAAATTAAAAATGTTATTTTGCCTACACCAAAGTGACTCACTTACTATTAATAAATTTGAGCAGATGCTGTACAGCACCTGGAGCCAACAAAATTAGTTTTATAAAAGCCACATAAACAACACTTGTAGCTCGCTGTGCAGATCAAATGCATATAATGCATTTGTTTTGAGTAAAGCAAAGTAGGAGTTGAGTCTCAATAAGCTCAGGATATCTAGGAGAGTCACATAAATTTGCATTCCTTCCATCCCTTCTGTATTGTCCGTCTAATCCTCCCCTGCAGGAACCCTCTGTCTTGGAAGTACATTCTATTCAGATACTGAACTGCTTTGTGGAAGAATCAGGAATGGCGCTGACTTATAAGAACATTCAAGAAACACACATGTATTCCTGAATTGGACTAATTTCACAAGCAGACAGTTACAGTCAATGCTCAGATTCCTCACACAGTCCATGAGACACTGATTTTGTTCAATAACGTATCCTATACACATAACTATATTTTAATAACTTTGATGTCCATGTATTTCTCCACTTTGAGACTAATGCATATGATGACATCTTTAGTCTTCTTGTGTTACATATTAGTTTGGCAAATGATAGTTTCATATTTGAATAGTTTTACATTGATCTGTAAATTGGCAAAAAAAAAAAGAATTTAAAGGCCTTACATGGCATTAGATGAAATCTTATAAATAAAAACTGAACTTTCAAGAAAAAAATAAGCATTTCAGTTTTTCAACATGCCTTGCTAAGAAAATAAAATAATAAAAATAATAATAATAAAAATGAC
Organism: Bramus lutescens; assembly: GCA_001685075.1. Taxonomy (NCBI): domain Eukaryota; kingdom Metazoa; phylum Chordata; class Mammalia; order Rodentia; family Cricetidae; genus Bramus; species Bramus lutescens. Next base: position 10,049 of record LOEQ01007449.1, on the reverse strand, counting down.
TGATATTTTAAAATATATGCTCATTGTTACATATACATTTTGATTCTAGAGTAAACTAAAACATTAGGTCTGCAATTACATACAGCCCATTGGTAGTCTTTCTTGAACTTTAGTCAAGTCATATTATATTACAATAATTGCCTTATGGATATTTCACCTGTTTGACACTTAATATCAAATTATTTTCTAATTTAACCCCTTTCCTGAGCATCTGTTTCCTAATTACAAAAACCTGTGCTCCTATCTAAGCAGATTTTCTGCCAAATTTTCTATTTTAACATTTTTCTACATTTAAAAGAGAAGCAACTCCCATTTCATACATCAAGACTACTGCAGAGTCCAGTAGTCTCTTTCTTTATCGCAAATGGAGCCATCTTGGTTTTCATAGGCCCTTAAAGACAATAGTCTGAACCTATTCTTTCCATGCAACACATAGCTTAATCTTCTGGTTACTTTAAATCCTTCTCCATAATTTCCATTCCCAATGTCCTTTTATTGATAGTAAAGGAATTCAATTATCCATGAGGCTCATAGCTACACCCCTCCGACCCAGCTGTATAATTGTCAATTATACAATGTCCAATAAACCACTCAAATGCCTTCTGAACCTCTACTTTGACATTTTTTAAGTTAACGTTGAGGGAAACAGAGATGCTGATGCTTTATAAACCTGAACTCCTACTAGGAATATAGAGAAGCAATGGGTCATTGAATTGGACAATTGAATGTGAAACAAGTGAGTAAATACAATGACCACAAATGGTGGTAGTGTCATAAAAGTAGCTGGAGGCAGCTTTTCTGGGCACTGAACAAAATCACAGTCAGCCCAGTAGCACGGGATAAAGTAGAATAAACAGTGAAAAAAGTTACTGAGGCTTTTAAACTTAGGAAACTAATGGGGACCAGAATAGTTAGAAAGGGGGACAGGTAGACACAGAAAGAGAGTGGTAAGAAAGCTTAAGATTGGAGCATTTTATTGTGTAGGGAACATCATTACTTCAGTGAAAGGATAATAGCAAGCTTTTGAAGTGCTCTGGAGAAGGAAGTACCTTCTTATTTAAGTTTGAAATTATTCATTTGGATTAGGAAGATATAGAAAAGTTCAAATGTCCTGAGAAAATGAAGCAGATAGATCAATCCATGCAATATTTCAAACCTCTGGGTGTGTCTAGGAGTATATTTCCAGGAAGGGTTAATGGAAAGAGGAAGACTGTCCACCATATGAGCAGCACAAGGGGAACATATTCCTGCCTGCCTTCATCCTCTGCTCCTGAGCACACCCACCGTGTTCCTGCCACAGCTACTACCATCCTCCTATAAAATCAAAATTCAGCTTCTAATAAACATTGAATTGTGTGCACCCTTTGACACAGCACTCAGTATTTGAAAATAAAGATTTAGTGTTGTTGCTTTTTGGTATATTAACTCATTTTGTTGGAAATAAAAGTAAGTCTACTAGGGTTAGAAATTTTGCTTTACTCATTCACACAGGTACCTAAGTTTCTTGTCTTAGTTGTAGTTGTTCTCATACTATGTTCATATAGGTGATTTCTTCCCTAGAAAAAAGAGAAAAAAGAGAAATATTTAACAAATAAAAGTGTATCAGATAAAATTAGATGTGTGTATTAGGGAATTGTGGAAACTTGGCCTCTCCCTCACAATCAGCAACTGGTAAAAATAAGAACAGGGTTAGCACTTTAACTTCTACTGGTCTCTGATCCACAGTCCAGTTCTTTACAGGTCCTTGATGGGAGGACCCCTCTATAGGCACTGCTGAGTTTGCATCATGGGACTGACACATAATTTCACATCTTCAAAAGGAAACACACCCAAACTGGCACTTGGAGAACGAGGGGCCACCTGCAGACAGTGACAGATAGCGATGTAAGCAGTAACAAAATGTCTTTGGTAGAAAATATCAGTTGTATATGAGGTAGAGACACCAAAATGAAGCTGCCTCTGCCCTAGATATCCACAGAGTACCTGATAAAGTGTAATGCTAACAGATCCTGAGGGAGACTAAAGCATCTCCTACAACACAGTGAAAGTAAGGATCTTGAGGGTCCTGAATGCATAGAGATGGTTACAGAAGGGACAGAGAAAAATTCCTAATGTACAGATTCTGAGGGTCCCATACACAAAATACCAGATTGACCAAAACCAGAAAATCTAGTACATACACTCACAAAAGAGAACATGAAAATATTGTTAGACTAGGCAAACAGCTCCTATCAAAAAGATGGGCAAACCAGGGACAAGGAGCAGTCTTTGCTACTGTTTTTCACTTATTTTTTAAGATTATGATATTATTGCCTCACTTTCTTTTCTACCTCAGGTCTTCCCCTAACCCCATCCTAGTTCCTTTGCAAATTTATGTTACTTTTTCTTTTGTTTGCTACTACAAACATACATGCTGTGTATATATACATATATTCCCAAACAGAACCTGCTCAGCCTGAACAACGCCAGCTTGCATGCACGGTCTCAGGGTTGAACCTCTTCCTTGGTTTCCAGATTTGTCCAAGTTCCCTTAAATTTCTTTCACTGTCGAAACAAATCAGGAGACAGAGATTCGAGGTGGAGATTCTGAGATTCAAGTCAGGAATCAGGAAAATGTTTTCCTAGCTCATAGAAAAGTATTTATTATTCTGAATTGGAAAGGAATCATTGGTTTTCTAAGGTAACAAATGGAGTATTTGTACACTTGACAGAGTTCTTTTCTCTCAGAGATATTATCTGAGTAACAGATATGTACTAGCTTGATCTGTTCATTTTCCTCGAATATATGCTTCTGGCACCAATTTTTGTATCCTAAGCATACTAATTGCGCAAGTTTTTAAAAAGTGCTGGATAAAGAAGGGAAAATATCACACTTTCCCATCCTTAAAATGTAAAATGCCTTATGAAAAGATGGCCACACAAGGGACAAAAGAAGATGAAATAATGTATGCTTTGTCAATTCACATCAAGGGAAGAAGATGCTCCTAGTAAAACATGACTACTTCTCTATAATCAGTTCAGGCTTATTTTTATTATGTTACATTATTGTTGGTTAAACAATAGGATCAACATCATAACATTGGCCCTGGATAAAGATACTGCTTTATGAACAGCATAGAATATCATAAGATTACATCTAGCAGGAAGTTTGGCATACTATTGTTCCCTCTGGTGAGCATAAATCCAAATGTCAATCACCTTACAATGTATGCCATACAGCAATCACTGTGGTCATTGTCTATTTTCACTCTCAATCACCTTGTAATAAATGCCTTGTATAAATGGATAGTAAAGAATAGAGGATCTGAATAAATACCAGAGCAAACTAATAACAACTGATGCATATTGAATACACAGAGAAAGAGGATGAAGTAAAATGAGTTGCAGAGAAAATAACATGGATAATGTTAAAAATATGTCTCTCACTGCAAACTGAATAAAAGTTTGTTTTGGAACCAAATATGATTGATGATGAGCAGAGGTCATGCATTTAGGTTACCAAATTTCCATGCTCCCATGTGGCAATGCTTTTATGAAGTTTTTGCATTAACAATGATAAAAACAGAAGAAAGGAACTGAATAAGCCACTTAAAGATATGGACTTTCCTTACTGATTTTGACCAGAAATTGGAAATCCTCTTGGTTTTGTAATGGTCAAAGAGCAGAAATCCTAGAAGTACTGGAGGGCTCTTATTCCTGATGTAGTTCCTCACTAGCTGTTTCTTTTTTACACAGGTGCTGGAAGTGTGCCTGAGTGTGTGAGAGACTGATGAAACTTCCAAGATATGCCTGTGATGGAAAGGCACACGGACACCATATGGATGAGCAGACCGGATTTATATCCCCACCTCAAGTCTCAACAAAGTTTATTCCTGTAAACTCTCACATATACACCTATGATGAATTCCTTTCTAAAATTTACATAATCCGTGATCCATGAAAATCATTTGTTAGATCTTTAACCCATTGGGGATTGATGTTTACATGAGCTTTCTGCACCCCAAGTCGTGAGTTGAAGATTACGTAGCCTCCATAACACTTAAATAGTCTGTTCTTCTTCTGTTTCAAAAGAAACAAAAATAAGTTAATTAATTACGGTAATTTGAAATATGTTGCAATATTATTGTAACAAAATAAGTATATTGGGAACATAAGGTAAGAAGCTTATAGCATAGTGGGAAAATCTTTGCTATAGCAAATGCTGTATTATAAGGTTTGAAGCTAGATGTACATTTGTACCTTTCAATATAGTCTCTACCTGATAGTCATCCTGTTACTTTGGTATGCTCCCTCTTTCTCTGTGTTCAACTATGCTTTTGAGTTGTTTATCTGGATTGTACAAGAGACAAATAATAGACTATTACCGTTGTCCTTGATTATCCCAAAGATGTGGAAAGAGAGTTCCTTTTGCTGAAGACAAAATGCAGTTCAGACACAGGTCCCCATGGGCTTGATCTAGGTCTTATGTGAAAGCCTTCTCTCTAAAGACTAGCACTGGAGGTACAGGATGGAACTATTCAAGCTTCAAATGGGCAGTAGCAAGTAAAACCCTACATTTTCATGACTCAAATATTCCACAACAATGATTAACATGGCAAGATAATAACAAGGGTGCAATAATGACATGCAAACCTTGGTGAAATTTAAACACTCTAATTTATTTAAAGGTTTCACAACAAGCGAGCAATCTTACCTTTTCACAGAAACCTGGAAACTACTTCACACTTAGGTGAGAAATTACCACTGACACTCTACCACTTTACTAATAAACATAATCCCTAATGACATTCTAAATATTTGTCCTTATACCTACAGAATAGTTCTTAGCCCTCATTGAAGAAATTTCTTTTTTCAACAGATAAAGGTAATTATAAAAAAAAAACCACAAAGATCAAAACGTAGAGTGATAGAGTCCAGAGCCAGCTAACATATCTACAATATGTTTCTGAATCTAAGGATCACCCACTGAGATGATGGCGCTGTTCTAATGGGAGCTCACCAAGGCCAGCTGG
>LOEQ01007448.1:117936-128581 GCA_001685075.1 Bramus lutescens | reverse complement strand
GGATTGATCTCTGGATTGGACAGTGAGGGGGAGGGGAAGTGGGGGGGATGGGAGCGAAATGGGAGGATGGGAGGACGTGGAAATTTTTAATAAAAAAATATGACCCAAGAAGGAGCTAGAATCTATATATTTGCATTAGGAAAATAGACTTTAAAATAAAATGAACATTAAACATAAATAAATACTTTATGATAAATTATTTGTCCATATAAATAGGGAAAAATATAAGGCAGCAGTTTATATATGTGAAGGGATAAGTAGACAATTCAACAATATTGAATAAGTACTTTACCACTTTTAAAAATGGAGAATGACGACTCAAGAGATTAAGAAAGTTCTAGAATATTAAACAGTATTAAACAACTAGATCTACTATAAATGTGTAGAACACAGCGCAAAACAAAAGCAGAAATTACACATTCTTTTCAAGTGCACAATAAATACATTACAGGTAGATCGCATGCTTAGGTCAAAATGTAAGTTTAAAATCGTGAACAATGTTGATAATCCCAGGGGAATAAAAGTATAGATAATAAACAAAAACATTTGCAGAATTAAAGACATGTGAAAAATAAATAACATTTCAAATTATCAATGTATCAAAGAAGAAATCATCATAGAAAATATTTTAAATTAATAAACATTAAAATATATAAAAATGTAAATAATGCAGCAAAAAACTTCTCTGGAGGAAATGTATATCTGAAAATAACATAGTAGACAGCAATAAAAAACTAAAAAAAAAATGTTAGCTGGTGGTGGCATATGCCTGTAATTCCAGGACTTGGGAGGCAGGGGCAGGCAGATCTCTGTGAGTTTGAGGCCTGCCTGGTCTACAAGAGCTAGTTCCAGAACAGATTCCAAAGCTACAGAGAAACCCTGTCTCCAAAAACAAACAAAGAAACAAAAAAAACCTAAAATCATTCCTACCTTTTCACAATAATAGACAGATGACAGATGATTCACAGAAAGATAGGTAGAGATAGATAAATATAGAGTACTCAAATTCAAAGAACCTACATGGAAAAAATTAGTAATGATTATACATAAAGCAATAAAATATTTAGAAGAAGAAATGAAAAAAATCATGTTATATAATATTATTTTAAGATGTGTTACATTTGTTTATTCTATGGACTATTTGCTTAATGATATAAAGATATGTTACATTCTTTTATGTTGTATTTGTTTAACTCTGTGAAGCTGCTTTAGTTTGCCTGTCTAAAACACCTGCTTGGTCTACTAAAGAACTGAATGACTAGTAGCGAGGCAGGAGAAAGGATAGGTGAACCTGGCAGGCAGAGAGAATAAACAGGAGGAGAAATCTGGCAAGAGAGGTTCAAGGAGCAAGAAAAGAAGGGGCCAGTCACCCAGTCACACAGCCAGACATGGAATAAGAAGGAAACAAACGATATTCTGGAACAGAGAAAAGTAAAAGTCCAGAGGAAACAGATAGACAAGATAATTTAAGTTACAAAAAGCTGGCTAGGGAGGGATTTGGTTCTGCCTCAACTTGATATACCAGGCTTTGCTGACTCCCCATGGGAGACCTTAACCTCTCTGAAGGGTAGAAGGAAGGTAGAAGAGAAGTAGGGGGAGCGGGAGGAGAGGAGGGAGGGGGAACTGTGGTTGCTATGTAAAATGAATAAAAATTTAAAATAAAAGAAGACAAGCAAGCTAAAAATAAGCCAAGCTAAGGGTAGGCATTCATAAGAAATAATAAGCCTCTGTGTGATGATATATTATGGAGCTGAGTGGCAGGACCCCCAAAGAGTAAAGAGCAAAGACCAAAGATTAAAAAGAGTAAAAAGCAACCAACAATAATCTTGAAACTAAAAAAGTTATTTCTTTTACTAAATCAACAAAAATTGACAAACTTTTTGCTAGATAAAATCAGAGGTAAAAGAGTAAACATAGCTAGTGTGCTTAAAAATAAATATATTATAAAGAATATTACAAATAATAATATATCAACAAATTTGAAACCTAAAGAAAAATTCTTTAGAATCACACAACCTACCAAAATTAGAGATAAATGGAAAATATGCACAGATAATCAAAAAAGGTTTTAAAATTAGTGTTTTAAAGATTGAAATAAAAATGTTAAAGAACAGATGCCTGTGCTAGTAGATTTTCCAGTCACTTAAGGAATAATTAAAATCAATCCTCACATACTTACTTAAAATACAAGAGGAAGTCGCCTTGCCTAGCCTTAATACAAGGGGAGGTACTTAGTTTTACCACAACTTGAGATGTCATGTGTTGTTGTACCCTTTTCTGAAGAGACACAGAGGAGGAATGGTTTGGGGGTGGGAACAGAGGTGGGTAGGGAGGATGGATTGGAAGGAAAGGAAGTAGGAGAAACTGCAGCTGAGATGTAAAACAAATAAATTTATTTTAAAACTACAAGAAGAAGGCACATTCAATTGCCTCTGTATGGCTGCTGTTTTGTTTCCTCAGTATCAAAACAGATATCACAGGAATGTTATTTATTATCACTTGTGAATATGGCATGGAATTTCTTTAAAATGTTGAGAAATAGGAACTGAAGAGATGGCTCAGTGGTTAAGAGCAATAATTGCTCTCCCAGAGGACCCAGTTTCAATTCCCAGCACCCACATGGCCTCTCACAACTATCTATAACTCTAGTTCCAAGGGATCTAAACCCTCTTCTGGCCTCTGCAGGCATTGCAAGCACATGGTGCACAAATATGCATAATACAAATAACCATGCATTGAAAAATAAATATTTTTAAAGCATCAAGAATATAATATTAAATACATTATAAGCATAATATATTTAAGTATAAATATAAAATATATTGCTTTAAATATAAAATATATAAATATAAAATGTTATGTTTCATGACCAAGTGAATTTTCTATTGGAATGTAAAGTTTCTTCAGCATATGAAAAGATGAAAATAATTCATTATATTTGCAGAATAAAGAACAAACTATGTGATAGCCTCAGTAACACAGCAAAAATAATTGACACAATCCAATAGCCATTCAAGAACACAACACTAAACAGATTAAGTATAGAACAGAAACTCAATATGTTGAACGGCATCTTAAAAAATTCCGGAGCTCATGTCATACTCAATAATGACAGACTGAAAACAGTCTCCCCAAAATCAACAACAAGAGTGAATGTCTATTTTAAGATTTTATTCAATATAGTACTACAAAAATAGAACAATTAGGCAACAAAAAGAAATAAGTATCCTCAATCTAGGAAAAGAAGGGGTAAAGTACTCAAATAGCACAATCTTTTATTTAAAGGCATTGGAGAATCACAAAACAACTATTATGTGAATAAACAAGACCACAAGGTTTCAAGATATAAGATTGTAATGAGCAATCTGCAAGTGAAATCAAGAAAACAATTGCATTTACAATAGCAAAATTCTAACGTAAATAATTGGAGGCTCAGCAGTTAAAAGTTCAACTGTCCTCTGTCTTATAGAGAACCCAAATTTCATTTCCAGCACCCACGTGGGCAGTTAACAACTACCTGTAACTCCATCTCCAAGGGAAATCTATGCTTCTGGTCTCTGTGAGCAACCACACTCAGGTAAACATACTCTCAAAAGTCCTTGTGCACACACACACATAAAAATGAAAAGAAAATCTCTTTTTATAAAAGAAAATAATTAGGAAGAAATAAATATATAAATGTAGCTGAGCTTGATGGTGCATGCTTTTAATCACAGCATTCAAGAGGCAGAGGCAGGCGGAACTCTGTGAGCTATATAGGCCAGCATGATCTACAGAGCTAGTTCCAGGACAGTCAGGGCAACACAAAGCAACCCTGTCTCTAAAAAGCAAACAAACAAACAAAAAGGCAAATACAAGGTTTGTGCATCAAAAACTAGAAAGTATTGTTAAAATATTTATAAGACTAGCTAAATAATAGAAAGAAAATGGATTGGATAAGATTATATGTTTCAGGGCATCAGTAGTACTCAATGTGATTCACAAATTTAAGTGATTTTGCAACTGAATTTCTAGCTGGCTTTGCAAAAAATGACCAGCTAAAATTTGTGTGGAAAATGCAAGAGACCATTTAAATAGCCAAAATAATGTTTACAGAAAGAAAAAGAAAGCTGATGGACTTACTCCTAACCAACATAAAAACTAACCATAAATTTATAGCAACCAATCGTGTGGTGCTGGAATAAAGACAAATAGAAACATAGACCAATCATATGGTTGAGAATCTGCAAATGAGCCTACATGGCCAACCAAGCAGCATCGTGAGTAGTGAAGAAGTACAGCTCTTCTAGAAACTGTATTAAACCAATTGAATACAAACATTCAGAAGAATAGTACTACCTACGTAACTCAATGTAGACTACCTAAAATTAAAAGCTGAAATTATGGAACTCATAAAATAATCAAGTATAAACCTCCATAATTTGATGTTAGGCCAGCATTTCTTAAAGACAATATCAAAATTATAAAGTATAAAATGGAATAGTAAAAAGTTGAATGTTATCAAAATTAAAACTCCTGTCAACCAAACACAGCACCAAGAAAGGAAGGAGAAAGGCAACACTCTCAGTAACCTAAGAACGATGGAGCTAGCTGCACTGTAAGCTAGAAGTTAAGTAGAGACAATTCAAAGAGCTAGTACAAATAGAGAAAAAAGTAAAAAGACAACACATGGAATGAAAGCAAATATTTGCTAATTAGTGATTATTTGGCCCCATAGTATAGGACCAGAGCAAAGAATATATTTTAAAAGTACTGCAACTCAATAGATTTTTTAAAATACAATTCTAAAAAAGAAATAATCAGAACTGGGATTTACAGATGGGTGAACCAATGGCCATGTAAGATCTTGCAGTTGTGTGTAAAATGCAAACAAGCCCAGAATGAGATACTGACTCCTACACCTTAGGATGGCTATCATCAAATGCCAGGGGTAGGTGAGAAGTGCTTAAACTTAGAAAAACAAATTGGGCAATTAACTGATTAAAAGATCAAACCTCTGTTTTTTCAACCATGTTATTTTAGTGTAACTAATCAACTTTATATCAGCTGCTCCCATCTTAGTGGAATTTCAGAAATAATTACCTTCAAACAATGTATGTTTTATATTAAGGATTGCTTCTTTTGCTCCACATCCGAATTTGTATAGTGTAGTATATGAATTAGTACACATTCAATAAGCCAAATAAATTCTCAAGCTTGTAAAAATTTACACATAGTTAATTTAATGTGCAAGTAACTTCACTCCTTGAAATACATTCAAAGAAATGAAATGTGTACCTGTTCAAAAATGTATACACTAATGTTAATAACAGTGTCACTTATAGTAACCTAAAATGGCAAAAGACAAATAAAAGCTCATGAATTAGTAAATAAAAACATAAAATGTGACACATGCATAAAATGTTATATCACTTAGTATCATAAAAAAAGTACTGTCTACCCATGTGATGCAGAACACATCAGATGGGGGGAACGCGAGTCAAATAATTTCAAAAAAAACTCCAAATAAAAAATTCGAAAGGTGTTATGTTTTGGGTTTTTTTGTTTGTTTTGTTTTGTTTTTTAAATTAAAGGGGAACTCAAAGATCACAGTGAAGAAATAGGAATGAGGTCCTACAACCAGGTGTGGCTTGCAACGAGAAGAGAGCGATCTTGGCGGACTGTGGCTTTTTGGTACCCTAACCAAACTTTTTTGTTAGTACGGTTTTTTTTTTTTGTTAGTACTTTTTGGTACGTCCCAACCTGGTCCAGCCTCATAAAGGCCATTGGCTGAAGGAGGTTCCCCATCAGGCAGGATAGCACACACCTTTATTCCTGCACTCAGGAGGCAGAGACAGGTGGATCTCTGTGAGTTCAAGGCCAGCCTGATATACATAGCAAGTTACAAGACTGCCAGGCTCTGTAGAGAGAGCCTGTCCCCCCCAAAATGAAGTACAGATAGGCCTATTAGACATGGAGACATTCTGCTAAGATAGAGAGTAAAAAAGGACCACAGGTTGTCATATCTCAGATATATGAAATGCCTGAAATACACAAATCTCGAGAAAGAAAAAATTAGGTTGCAGTTGTATAGGGCTATATTGGAAGGACAGAATGTGAAGTGACTACTTCTGAGTTAAATTCACTGCAAGGTGTTACTATTTATAAATCGGGCTATTATGATAATTAAACTGCCCAGGAATATATGAAAAGCTAAATCATACTCTTTAAGTGGGCAAAATTTAATGATATATATAAATTGTATCTGAGTAAAAATTGTCAAAAATAGAAAAGGTTTAACTAAATGATCCCTAAAATCTAAAGGGCTTTCAATTTTGGAATTTGTCAGTGTTGTTTCTTGTCTATTTTGTTTGAGAAACATTCTACTGATTTTTTTTACTCAAAATAAAATGATCATTCAAAACTCCTTTACAGTTTCCATCCATAACTGCTACTAGATCTACTTGCCTTCTACTTCTGAGAAAATCTCAATGTATAAGACTTAGTAGAAGAGGTTTTTAAATGATAGAGGGATTTCAGTATTTGACTCTTTTCGACACATATGAAATCAAAGAGCTATACCACAATTTAAGACAGTGGGGAGTCTGGCTGAATGTATGGGGAACTTGAAAGAGGAGACTTTCCAGTCTTGAGGATGAAGAGGCATTTGATTTGATGAAAAAGAACCCCAGGCAGAGAAAAAATTACTGAACAAAAGTAAAGGCAGGAAAGGAATTCCCTGTAAGGACTATACAACATCCAGGATAACTTCAGTTACCGTAAATATTGGAACACCATAAATTTTATTTCATTTTAAATACTCAATAATTTATATTCACCATCTCTATACTCCAAATTATTTGAATCAATGAGGCTTTTTTATGTTCCTATTCATATTGCTTTGTCTCATAGTTTTTAAGCAAATCAGTTTTTATTGTCCTGTGGTGTAATAAAGAAATACATATTTTTTGAAGTCAGAATTGATACAGTGCCTAAGGAGGTAGTCCAAGAGTAAATGAGAAAGCATCCTAAGCCTCTTCATGACATATACATATATAATATCAGAAGATTCCTCAGAGGATTTTGCATTTCAAGAGTTTTAAATTATTATGCTTCACAATTTAGAATGGCTTCAAGTTTACAGAAAATTTGAACAGAAAGTACAGAGTGTTCCCACATGCTACCTCCACCCACCAAACCCAATTTCTTTTATCACTAACATCTCACATTACTATGATACATGTATTCCAAGTGATGAACTAATATTTAGACATTATTATTAGCTAAAAGCCAAAGTTTTTATTAGTGTTCACTTTTTGTATTATACAGTTCTGTGATCTCTGTAAATGCATAATGACATATCTACCATTATAGTGTTATGCAGAACAGTTTCACACATTAATTATTGCTTATGCTCCATCCCTTCTCCCCCACCCCCTACCTGAACCCTTGACAGTCACAGATGCTTTTATTGGCTTTGTATTTCATCTTTGTCAGAATGTCGTGTTGTTGGAATTATTCAGTATGTAGACTTTCACACTGATGCTGTCACCTAACGATTTTCATTTAAGATTCCTTAGTTTTTTTTTAATTTTAGGTTTATTTATGTTACCACATGAGTGTTTTGTTTACATGTATATATGTGTGCCACATGCATGTCCAGTTCCAAAGGCGTCAGAAGAGAACTTTAGATACTCTAAAACGGAAGACATGGATGGTTGTGAGTCACAATTCGAATGGGGGAAAACAAACCCAGGTCCTTTGCAAAAGCAGCAAATGCCCTTAGCCACTGAACCATCTCTCCAGCCCCTTCCTTCATGTCTTTAGTGACTTATTTCTATAGCTGTCAAATGATATCTCATTGTTTATTTATTTACTAGTGAAAAATATCTTAGTCATCTTCATATTTAGGAGCTAAGAGAAAGTTTGTTATAAACACCGTGGGCAAGTGCTTCAATGTAAATTTGCAACTGACAGGTAAATGTGTGAGTGTGCTGTATACTATGGTAAAGTTGTCTAACTTCTCTTGGCCATTCATTACTAATTTTGTATCTAATTAGTGACTAAAGAGCATGTATTAGTTATTTTTGTCATCGCTGAGACCAAATATTTTCAGGGAAGAATTATTTACTTTAACTTATGGTTCCAGAGGCTTTACTCCATCATCGTTTGGCCTTATACTCTTGGTCAGATTGTGACAGCCGGAGTATGTGACAGAGAGCTTCTTCACTTCATTGTGGAGAGAAAACAGAAAAAGGTTATATAGTCCCAAGGGATATGCCTCTGATGACCTACTTTCCTCAAATAGGCCCCACCTCCCAATAGTGCCACCATATTATTATTTATTCAGAGAATTAGTACATCATGTGTATTGTTGCTGTGCTTGTTCAGTTCATGTGAGGCGGTTATGTTGGTAAGACTTCATGGATGTAGCTTCTGACAGTCCTAGAAAGCACAATTTCACAGCAGACTCCCTGATCTTCTGACTCTTACAATCTGTACACTCTCTTTTTCGAGAATGTTTACTGATCTTTACTGTAGAAACTGTTTTGTAAATGTGTCTACTGGGACTGGACTCTACAAGTCTGCATTTTGATTGGTTATGGTTTTCTATAATGGTCTCTGTTGTAAAGAGATGTTTTCTTGAAGATGGGTGAGGACTACACTTATCTGTGGGCATAAGATTAAATATTTAGAATGTAGCTTGGGATTGTGCTGGTTTAGTGAAATGGTAATTGTAGAATCTCCTTCAGGATCCATGATGTCACTAGCCCTGGGTAGTTGGTTAGATTTCTAGTACGAGGCATAATTTTCCTCTTGTTAAGCCAATCTTAAGGACAATTAGAGAGCTGTTAGTTACCACCAAGGTATGTATGCCACTACTACAACGTAGGGTTATTGTTCCATGCTGGTCATGGTTATGGTTCACAAACATCATAGTTGTGTAGGACTGTTGGTTCCTTTCCTTCTTTGAAAACTTACATGTTGCCTTCTGATACCATGAAAACTAGTCTTGAAGGAGGAAGTATTCATGACAGTTTCAGCTCAGTCAGGGGTATTAAGTCCCTATGTCTGAAGTGTGTGGTGTCTTCAGAAATAGGGACTTACCTTCCACCTCTGGGGGGGGACAGCCAAGGGCAATTACAACAGCCTGTAATGTTTTGGGAGTCTCTAGGACAACACTGACCAACAAATCAAAATAGCACTTTTCAAGCCTGGTATTAGAGGGTTTTTATGCATACAGTCTTTGGATCTTGTTGGTTTATATGGGAAATTTTCATTTAAATTTTTTCATATTTATATTTATAGACAGGCATATATTACAAGAATTTAAAAGGAAGACAGTAAGCTAAAAGAAGCAATAGGCAAATTTGTGTCTTGGGTAATTAAAGACAGAAACTGATTTATAGATAGACCTTGTGGGTACTCAAAAAGGGAGGGCAGTGGACCAGTTAAAAGTGATAACCATAGTTTTGCTACTTACTTGCTGTTTGGCATTAAGCAAATGTCTTATCAATCCATGCTTTATTTTTCCCATACATCCATTGAATGATAATTAGTTCTGATTCATAATTTGTGAAATATTATAGATAAATATTCGAGAAGATTGACTGGCACATAATAAGTATTTTATAAATGCTAAACGTGACTTTGTTAATTGCCAAGGCAGCTTGTTTGACCCCAAAGAGTCGTTAACTTGATATATTCCATTCTAGGCCCTGCCACATTCTCCTTTTTGTGCAAACTAATTTACTATAACCTTATTCCACATTGTTTCCTATTTTTTTCAATATTTTGCTTAAATACTGTCTTTTTGGCTTGTTACATTTCAGACTCATGGCGTACAGTAGTTAATAGTAGTATGTCACTGAGAAAGTCATTTCAGCTCTGTTATAATTCCATTTCCTTTTTCATTAGAAAAAATGATAATGATAATTATAGAACCAATGCTATAAACTGTGGCAAGGACTGAGCTATGATTTTACAGCATGTGATACATAGCATTGGCTGCCATTATTGTGTCAATTCTCAAAGCATCCTTTCAACATTCTGTTCCTACTGCTAACTGATTTGGAGGGATGAAATGACATGTGAATCTCAGTCTACAAATGATTAGCAAGGGGCTGGAGAGATGGCTCAGTGGTTAAGAGCATTGCCTGCTCTTCCAAAGGTCCTGAGTTCAATTCCCAGCAACCACATGGTGGCTCACAACCATCTGTAAATATTGTATACATAATAAATAAAAAAGTCAAATGATTAGCAAGGCTGAAGAAACTTCCAAAGAAGTTAGCAGGAGAAAGAAGAAAAATAGATACTTTGAAAATTGGCACAAGAACAGTAACAAATATATGTTGATTACAAGAAGATATATACAACTGGAGCTGAACTTCATAGGTATGAAACATATTTCTTTAAAAACAAAAAAGATTTATTATCTATACAGTGTTCTGCCTGCATATCTGCCTGCAGGCCAGAAGAGGGCACCAGACCTCATTATAGATGGTTGTAAGCCACCATATGGTGGCTGGGAATTGAACATAGGACCTGTGGAAGAACAGTCAGTTTCTTAACCTCTGGACTATCTCTCCAGCCCTGCAAAGCTGCTCTTTTTGCTTTTATTGATTTTTATTGAGCTCTACATTTTTCTCTGCTCCCCTCCCTGCCT
>LOEQ01007448.1:103504-116103 GCA_001685075.1 Bramus lutescens | reverse complement strand
GTTTGATGTTGGCTGTTGGCTTGCTGTATATTGCCTTTATTATGTTTAGGTAGGAAACATATTTCTTTTAAGTGCGAGTAGGCAAATGCTATAAATATATCAAAGTCATTTGCATAGATTTCTCAAGAGATGTTGTTGTGGATGATGATAATGAACTATATATGTGTTTAATTCACACATATGCACACACACACACACACACACACACACATGATTGAGTATGAATGAGAACCAGAACTTCTCCTGGAATTATGTTTCAAATGAAAGTCTACAACTTTGAATTTTCACAGCTAGCTCTCTATAAGAGAGTTAATTTCAACCTCCTGTCTTTTCTATGATCTCCAACTCAGGCCTGATAGCTTAGAAAACTGAAGAACAGAGATTAGGCACATAACCAATATTATACACTGAGTTATTGAGTATGCTCAATTATGCTCGAATTACTGCTGCACAATTTAATTCAATGCTTAATCCACATCATTTTAAAAACCATTTTCTGCACATGTCAAATAATATTTTCCATGTAATGTTTCCAGTCCTAAGCCCATATTAAAATACTTAACCCCATTTCATTATTGTTCACATATTGGCACCCACTATGACACTGAAGATAATATTAAATTTAACATAATTAGTATGTGAAAGCAAATAAGACTAAAATAATATAATAAACTTTTCATCTGTCAAAACCTTCTGGTTCATCTGACATCTTTCCACATATCACACCTTTGCCAATTCTAATGCATAAACCAGTTTCTTCTACTTTCTACCTCTTAATAGCTAGATTGATAGATATCCATATTACTCGAAAGGAATAAAACATACTGTACAACCATCAAAAACTCAGGGAACATCAAAAAAGAGGTGGAGGAAAGAATTTAAGAAGTGGATAACTCCAAAGGCCCACTCCCAGCTGAGGAGCTAATGGCAGTTGATAGACACTGAGGAAAGCGTGGACAGTCACTTTTCTTTGGGGATGTGGCCACTGGCAAATTGTTCATGCCCCAATGGATTGTCCCACTCTTATTTACACATAGTCAGCACTAATTAGACTCTGAGGAATAATAATAATAGATACTAATAATAAATTAACAATAACAATAATCAGGGCACAAAGTAGGGACAGATGAGTTGCTGGGTTCCAGGAGTAGTTAAAGGGTCTCAGCTTCTGCAGTGCTGGGATTGTAGGCAGCTACTGTGCCTACCCTCACAATTTGGCAGCAAGAGCTTTATTCTATGAGCCATCTCTTCTCTGAGGGACAACTTATTGATCAACTTGTTTTTTAAAGGAGCATGAAAATTTTCTCCTAAGTTTCATGAGTTTTCAGTTATTGGAGCATATAATCCAGTAACTTAAATCATACACAGAGAGCAAATAGTCGTTTGTAATCTAGAACATGACTGCACCTGTAGCATAAGGACCTAGATAAGCGACTATGAGAGGATGATAAAGGAAAAAAAAAAACAGAAATGAAAGAAGGTTGAACTCAAAAGAAGAAATTCAAGGTAAGGAATGGGAGAAAATTTTTTCTTGGTTTTTTGAGACAGGGTTTCTCTGTAGCTTTGAAGCTTGTCCTGAAAGTAGCTATTGTAGTCTAGGCTGGTCTCGAGTTTACAGAGATCTGCCTGCCTCTGCCTCTTGAGTGCTGGGATTAAAGGCATGTGTCACCACCACCCGGCTTGAAAAACTTTTTTTTTATATTAGATACTTTTCAGGACCCCCTCTCATTTTTATATGGTGTTCTCAGTGTTAGAGTTAAAATTAAATGGGAGAAAAGGTATTCTTTCCCCTAATGAACAGTCCTGAATAATTTGTTTAAGAAATTCCTTGATAAATCAGTTGACTGCTTGCAGTATAATTTTAGTGGTCATATAGGTTTTCTACAATACCCTACATTCATAAGCATGTCTTCACAAATATTCTTGAAAATACTCCTCTGCATACTCTTTGGCAGCACATATACTAAAACTGGAATGATAGAAAAATATTGGCATGACTCCTGCACAATGATGGCATGGAAATTCATGATGTGCTCCATACATATAGTGTTTTATCTTGTTGTTTATATTTTTAAATGAATGACTAGATGGATGAATACACAAAAACCTTGCCACTAGGGCAAAGGTTAACAACTGAACTGTCATACCTGCCTGAAGAGGTATGCCAGTTTTCTTCAATAGGTTGATACTGGGTATATCAACAACTCCAGGACAGGCCTCACATTCAGGAGTAATTGAACAGCAAATAAAGGACCCCAGAGTGTTTGGTGTGTGTGCTTTTATTTGGCTGTAATTATTGGGATTTGGGGAGAAATGTGTTGTTTTATTGTGTTTTCTTGGTTTAGGGGGGTTTGCCACTATATTAAATATTTGTTTGTACTTTGAGAAAGAACTTAAAGTTGGATGGTAGCAATAGGGGGAGGATCTAAATACTAAGAAGACATGGAGGAGGTGAGGAATATGACCAAAATATATTTAAATTTAGAATTGTTTTAAATAATAAAATATACTCCACTCTTTTCACACATTTAATGACCCACTCAGGGTATTCACCATATTTTTTCCCAGCAGCCTATTAATCAGAGAGTCTACTCCCAAGTTCAACCCTTGTCACTGTTGCCAGAGTGACCCTTTTGAGGGACATAGTGTAACATGTAATTCTAGTGCTCAGGATCTTTCCCCAACCCCCTCAGGATCTTTTAATGGCTTCCCATTGTCTCCAATAAAACATCCAAACTTTTTCTGTGTGCTTTTCTTTTTAATTAAAATTTTTATGCAATATATTCTGATCACAATTATCCTTCTTCCTATTCCTCCCACCTTCCTACCCAGCCAACTCTATGTTCTTTCTCCTCTTTTTAGAAAATAAACACCTAAACTTTTTAACCTTCTTGTTCAGATCCTTCTACGTTCCATTGATGCAATTAATCCTTTCTGCTATGAACTTTTTTATTTATATATGTATATTCTATGAAATTCTTAAATATCCAATTCCTTTATTCATGATAGAAAAGCTGTGTGTTCCCAATCTTCAAGTCTGGAATCTACACCGAAGTATATATATATACATACATGAATTTGCTAACAAGAAGTATGACAAACAATAAGTGGTTCAATTCATGATACTTGAGTCTTGGTAGCAAGTTATTGTATAGGCTTTCATCTAAAGACACAATGCAAATTAAATGTGTATAAATAATAGCCTAATCTGAAAGAATTGATCGGTGAATCAAGAGCTATAAATATACATTTGCCTCAAAACATCATGAAACAGTTTCTTTAAAAAGATTATGAAATTCAAAGAAATTTCTCTAGTATATTCCATTCAGAGACAAAGAAAAATTGGAGAACACTTAACTCTTTGAGTGTATTTGTTCTACTTTTCCCCATTATTTCTCCTAGGGGCTGTTACCTTTTTAATTTTGTTAGCTCAAGCATCCTGAACCTGAAAATCCCAAACCCAAAGTTACCCAAAATCTAAAATGTTTTTAGTGTCAGCATAATGTCACAAGTGAAAAATGTCACCCTTCACCTCATGTGATGAGCTTCATACAAAGCTTTGGTAACTATAAATATTGCATAAAATGACCTTTGGGCTAAGACATTAAGACATACATAAAACAAATGAATTTCATGCTGAGGACTCTCACCCACTGGATATGTATACATAAATATTCCACCTTACCAATGAAAATACCAAATCTGAAACGCTAATATTTCAGATAAAGGATAACATTGCTTTTATTCCTCCTAAGAACTTGAGTTTTTGAAGAACAGGAGAAATAATTTCAATCATAAATTATGCATGACTTGGTTTCTCATCAAGAAAAATTTTCAAAAAATAAGAAGTTTAACTGTGTAGAAGCTGAACAAATTGGTGCATGCTTCATTGCCTATTTGGTAACTTTAGTCTTGTAATGTATTGAGATTCCAAGGCAAATTCTCATCAATTTATCAAATTTATATGTGTGCCTGGAATAATGGTTAGAAGGCCCAGAAATAAATGAGATAGCTCTACTTCATAAAAACAGCAGATTCCTACTTGGAAAAACAGATAGACATGACTGTATATTCTACCTTTGGTGACAAGCTATACCATTAATTGGGAGATGAAAGGTGGGAGGAAAAAACATTTTGGAGGGGAAGATGAGTTTCGGCATGCCTACAAAACACTTAGGTGGATAATTTTGGTGTATACATGGATAATCTGGGGATGAGGAAGAATTCAAGAGTGAAGATGCAGATTATTTAGTTATGTTCTCAAGCAATACATTTAGCTAGGTGCAGTGCACATGCCTTTAATTTAATCATTTGGGAGGTAGAGGCAGGTGGATCTCTGTGAATTCAAGGACAGCCTGGTCTACGTAATGAGTTCCAGGACAGCCAAGGCTGTATGGAAAGACTTTGTCCCAAAAAGTGAATGAATGAATAAAATAAATAAACAAAAAATAAATAAATAAAAGACTCATTTAAAACAAAGGGGTAAACTTATCACTCAAGAGACCAGGTAGACTAGAGTAAGACAGGAAGACGAAGGCAGTTTTCTGAGCGATACCCATAAAAGAGGAAGGCAGAATAACAGGAGCAAAAGAAAGAAAAAGGCATATCTAACCGAATACCATTGATTCAACATAAACATCCAATTTAGTTCTACTCTGAAAACACATTGATGCAATATTGTAATATTTTCATAATCATAAATCCACAAAAGCGAAGACAACAAGGGAAGTAACAACTAAATCTGAGAAGCTGCAGAGTAGGTATCTTCCTGGTAACAAATTTTACAGCTGGAAGCATTGAGCAAGATTGTTTCTGAAAAACAAAGAAGATGGGGAAAAATGTAGAGGGATGACAGATTTTTATGACTCTTTATGGAAAGCCTAATCGAAATCAGGAAGCCTGTAGGTTGAGTAGTAAATTAATGGTAAACAATTAGAGACATCTTATACTAATTATGGCTTCAGTAAATCCAAACGCAAAAGAAATAGAACAAATAAAGGTTAAAGTGTAAAGAGAAGGAATTAAAAAAATGGGTGTTTGTACAAAAATAGCTGATACTGGAATATATTTCCTAGCTGTAAGAAAAGACAAAATGTGAAAAACCACAAAAGAGGGAGGAGAATGTGAAAGATGAAGGGTTACCAAGACCTTAGCTGAGAAGATGAGAGAGTACTGTTACCTTATGAAATTGTAAAAGAAATAGAAATGTAGGTCATCTGCTTAAAGTGAAGAAGCTAGAACTGGGAGCCTGAGAAAAGAAATGAAGGTTTGGAACAGCTGCTGTGGGAAATGCTAGCAGGAGCCAGCTATGGATGAGAAAAAGATTAAGGATAAGAGTTAAGGGTCCAGCTGAGATTGAAAAGCATGCATTTGTAGTGGAGCCAATGAGCGTGGATATGCAATTTTCCCCAGATAGGTCTTCAGCAGCCTGGGAACAGGAACAGGCAAAGTGGACCACTGAACTGAGCCAGAACTGGGCAGGGATTGCCAAAGCTGTGATATGGAAGGTGAAGGAGTCAAAGGAATGGAAAATGCCTGTGAGTGTTGTTGAATTGGAGTTCAGAATAGGGAGGAAGGGAGAAGACAGGATGTGGCTGCTGGCCTAAGAGATTAAGTAAGAGAGAAAGGAATGGAGCTCTAAGGAAAAATAATTTGATTGATCACAAAGCCATTGCTTGATGGTTCAAATATAAATTCTGGTGAGCATTACCTCTGTCACCAAACGATGAACATTTTTGGCTAGTTAGCTGTTGGTTTTCCAGGCAAGTGCAGCGCTAATAAGGTTTACATGACTGCTTTCTACCATAAGTTATTTCGCGGCAGTGCTCTTTAGTCCAATTTTCCCATTGTTTTTAAGGTATTTCTTGAAACTAATCTTGGCGAATTCAGCCTGGGTGGGGGAAGGGGCTGAGGCACAATGAGGGGAAATATGTATTTAATAATTTCCTTTTGTGTATGGCTCTGGGTCTGGCTCTGCCTCAAAGACCCTTTACTGTAAGGAACACAAAGAACATTTGGAAGCTATCAAGTTGCTGAGGGTCCCAAAGTGCAGCCTGCCCTGAAAAGAAATCTCGGCTAATCTCCTTTCCAGGCCTCCTCTAGAGGGCAGCTGCTTCCCTCCTCAGTTTGGGAGCCTGCAGCTTCTTGTCCACATAGCTGTTCACCATGTGTAGGCTGTGATTTTACAACAGTAGAGAGGGGAAGATAGGGTGGAAATGTTTATTGAACAGAAAATTTAAGGCCTGCCAATCTCCAACCCATAGAGGCCCTTTCCAGACCTCTGGATCATATCACCAGGAGAACTTTGTATTGAATTTCGCAAAGCTACGATGGATTCAAACATATTTGCATTAGTAATAATTACCCCATCTACCAAAAAGAACATATGCAATTTCTGTGACCCCAAGTTATGGACAAATGTCCCATGGTTCCTGATTCTAGTTCCTTGATATTAAGTGGTTTAAAAATGATAAATGTTTCTGGGGTGGGTGGTGGAGGTTTTTATGATTTTAAGATTCCTAAATTTAGTTTATGGCAACATAGTATTTAATAGCTAAACCTTCTGTTTTCAGGAACAATTTATGCCACAGAAGCTGCAGCATAATTGGGGTTTGTCACATGGTTCCCCTTCTTCTTCAGTGTTGGAAAACAAGAATTTACCAGAACTCTGCAAACAAATGGATTATCTGGCTAATGTTTCCTACTTATCAAATGACGACCCCCCACACACAGATATTAATACATCATTTCTCACTAGAAAACTCGGCTCTGATTTTATGCCCCAAAGCATAAATTTTCTGAATGCCTCTCCCCATTTTTAGCCCTAAATTTTGTAATTTAATCATATTTATCTAATTAGAAAATAAGTTCAAGGCAAGGTTTTCAAAGGGAACAAACGTTAGAATTCTGCAAAACAGCTGTTCAAGAAATAAGCACTCTAACTACAATTTGTTCATTTTTTGTTGGGGATGCAAAGAGCTGATTTTGATACTAATATGTGAGTTTTATTAACAGAAGTATGAGGGGGTACATTTTAGGAGAATGTACCTATTATAGAATATATATTGTCTAGGCATTTTAGAGAATCTATAATTAATTTATTTTTTAAATATNAATATTTATTTATTATGTATATAATATTCTGTCTGTGTGTATGCCTGCAGGCCATAAGAGGGCGCCAGACCCCATTACAAACGGTTGTGAGCCACCATGTGGTTCCTGGGAATTGAACTCAGGACCTTTGAAGAGCAGGCAATGCTCTTAACCTCTGACCATCTCTCCAGCCAGACCATCTATAATTTAAATGTCAGAAGTGTGACTATAAGTCTACATCAAAGTGGTGCTATGTCCACTCTTTTTGATTTTTGTTTTTTGAGACAGGGTTTCCTCTGTAGCTTTGGAGCCTTTGCTGGAACTAGCTCTTGTAGACCAGGCTGGCCTCAAACTCACAGCCTCTGCCTCCTGAGTGCTGGGATTAAAGGTATGTGCCACCACCACCCGACTACTATGTCCACCTTTAAACTAAACTATAGCAATCTTATTTAAAACGAAGACCTTTGACTCTCTTAATGGTAAAATTAAACTTCCTGAAAAAATTTTCTTTGAAGACTTATTAGACTATTCCATGGAAAGAGATATCAAGACTATAGATCTGTAAGACTTCTGCTTAGTAAGTAGTTTCTTTATTAGTTCTATATACATCTTTCTAACTTTGCTCTCTCTTTACAGAAGAAACCATATAAAATAGTTTTCATGAAGCATGAATGTAGAATGCATATTCTCCTTTAAGGTACAAGGAAAATATGTGCTTTTATTATTTACCTCCCGCCATCCCCTTCCTCCCCAGGAGGGGGACTGTCCACAGCAGCTTTCATTTCACTTTGGACTCTTACATCCTGTTACTTCTTTCAGGTAAAGTTTGTGACCTTGGCATCTCTTTCCACAGCAGCGCCTTTGGTTTACGAGCTTTCATGCCTCAAACTGCAGCACACTAAGAAGAAAAAGGTCTTTGAAAAGGCTGACATAGAGAGGCTCTGGACCATAGAGAGGCCCATTCTAAGACGTGGTCATTAAAAAAATTCTCTCTTACCATAAACCAGAACATGCCAGCGGCTAGGANAGCGGGGAGGGAGGGAAGAGGGGGAGAAGCTCTCCAGCTGCACTGTTTGGAATTGTAAAGAAAGAAAGACAACAGTCACTTTGAGATAAATATGTGCATGCCACAGCTTTTGTCAGGCTGATTTGGCAGCTCCAGAAAAGTTAAACAATTTGAATATGTTAGGAAGATTACAAGACTACTATATTTCAAAATGTTTATAGGTTAGTTTTGCAGCAAAAAAAAAAAAGAAAGAAAGAACAGCTTCATCTAATGGAACGAGGACATTTGCTGCAAAGGAAGCCAAGAAGTCTGGTTTGCAAGAATATTTGCAATAGGAAAAAGTACCTAAAAGACAGCCCTTGTTGTAGCAAAGCTGGAAACCTTTTCCGGGTGATTTAAAATGCTCTCCAGTGAACCATGGCCAATTTATGATTAAAAGCAGAAATAAAATCTGAAATGAAACTGCAAAGTGTCTTTTTGGTAGTTTTCTTTTTCAGAAATCTATAATAGGTCTGATTTATGTCTTATCCAGATCCAATATGCTGGTAAGTCACTGAAATTGCCTTTAAAGAGGCACTTTATTAAGGACTCAAGCCCTAACAATAAGGCCATGGTGAACTAGTATTCACAATAGCTGCCAGTCCAGCAGGCTATTTCAATACCTCAAAAGTGAAAAAAGAAGCATATCTTCACAATGAGCAACTCATTTCCTAGGCCAAATGGGTACTCCTGAACATCTACAAAGATTATCCTGACCCAAAATGTGTCCCCAGAGGTCTTATTTGTTGATTTCAAATTTTATCATAAGAGCCTCTACTTGAGGCTCAGGACAGTGTTCCAATTAGAATAACCTTGCAAGATAGCAGGCAATGAACTCTAAAAAATATTGTGGGCTCATTAAGTGCTCCATGGGAGAGAAAAGAACTTTGACAATGATAATGGAAGACTAACAGTGTGCATGTATGATAAAACAGTGGGTGGTGGAAAAAAGAAATTTTGAGGTTGCAGTTGGTTCCCACTTAACAGAGGCAATCTGTGAGCTCAGGACATGGGAACTGAGCAGACTGAGGCAGGACACCATAAATGCCATCATGCTGTAGAAAGATTTCCACCTTTCAACTTAAAACACAGCTTTAGTCTCCTTCCTGTAATGATCATGCGACTTTAGATATGTGTTCGCCCTTTCCTAGATTCAAATTTTTCCATCTATCTAAAGGGGACAGGGTAGATGGAAAACTAACCTTTCGAGTCCATTCAGCATTCCTCGAACCAGAAAATCAAGTATAGCAAACAACAAATTGGATATTTTACCATTTTGTACTGTGCCCAATTTAACTCCTGGGCACCAAATAAACTTCTGTGAAGATATTACAGAAATAGTAAGAATTAATGGGAATCATTTTGAAGAGTAGCAGCTTTCCATGTCAAGGAATCATCCTTCTCTTCCCCTTGTGCCTCATGGTTTTGATTACTAAAGACAACTAGTGGCCTAGTAAAACTTTTGGGCCAGTTTTCTCCATTTAATACAGCAAATACACAATGAACTCAGACCATATTTTTCTATCTTTATTTTATTATATTTTGTTTTACTAAAGACAGAAAGTGTACCAAAACATCAAATACTTTTATTTTCCTAAATGACTTTTCACAAATGTGTTGTAATAAAACAATAAAAACATGGAAGTGATCATAAGGCTGACATACTAAGTAAAAAGATAGGAAACACTAAGGGGCCAATGTGTTTATTCTTGCCAGTATGGGATTGCCGTCTATGGTTAGCCTTCAAAAACATTGCACAATCTATGTTGAAATGCCATAAATTATGCTGTCACATCCCCTTAGAGACCTTGCCTTAGTTTAAAATAATTCACTAGCAAAGAAATATTTAACTCATATTAAGCCCACACTTCCCACTAAGTTTTATCCCATGCATTCTCATTAAACATCAAGCAATAGCCAATAACACCTGCTTTACAAAACCTTTCACAGCTGTATGTCAAAGCATCACAATTGAATCCACTTTCTTTGTTCTGCATCCTTTCAGCTCATTAACCTAATCTTATGTTGACCATCTTGTTTGATTTGAATTTGCTTTGGCCCCTTCTTATTGGACAATAAAACATGTTTGGGCTTATTTGTTGTCATTAGTAGGTGGCTAGTTCCTGCTAATAACTATAGGGCGCTTTCACCAAATATCTTCCCTCAAATTGAGCTGCATTTTAGTAGTCCAGTTTGCAAAATAAAGGCACCCTGTTTTTCAGAATGAAGACCAGAAGCTTTGGATAGAATACAACTTTAAAAACTTGTTCCTATGCTCAAAGTATGTTATGTATTTGTATGAAAATATCTTTCTGAAACCTGTCACCAAGTATAATGAATATATACCAGTTACAAATATTAGTAAAATTGTCTCATCTTTGAAATCTTATTGTCTTTTTAACACCATGATATCTTTGGTTTATTTGAAAAAAAAACTTTACCTTGATTGCCTATTTATGTGCAGTTATAACTAAATAACACACTAAGAATCAGTTTTAGAAATATTATTTTATGAAAATAAAAATATTAAAAAAGCATTTTAAAATGATCCTTCCCAGTAGTAAACAGAATTCATCAGAAAACCATTCAGCAGGGAGTCAGGCTGTGTTTGCTCCAGTGATCCTCCTGGCATATTAGGGAAATAACCAATATAAAATAGGAGATAATCCAAAAATTAAATAACAGCTATGTTTAGATTATTTTTGAAGTATATAAATAAGCATAGTTTTGAGCCTCTTGATGCTTAATGAAGATAAGTTTTTTGTCATGAAAGTCATAATCTTAATATGGTAAATGTTTCTTAAAGGATTACATATAGCTATAAGAAAATATAACAGCTGACTCAGTAAGAAATAATACATATTTGTCTATGGAGTGAATACAGAGGTGAATAAATGACTGAGTGACGTTATAGAGTAGATACTTAAGCTGAATGTTGAATATATAAATATAGAGAAGTTGAGGATTTACTTACTACTATGAAGAAATCCCTGAGAGAGGTAACTTAAGGGAGAAGGGGCTGATTTTGGCTTACTGTTTTTCAGAGACTAAGTCCATTATGGTGAAAGAGACAAGCAGAGGGGCTTAGTCCATAGCATCAGGCTTATAAAAGTCATGCCAAGTGGGAATCATAAAGCTGAGGCAAAGCCCAAACCTATTTACACCCTTCAAGGTTTACCCTAGTACCTATCTTCACCAGTCAGGGCCCACATCCCGAAGTATGAACATCTCCAAACAGTGGCCATCAGCTAGGAACCAGTCGTTCAAATGCATGATCCTGTGGCAGATATTAATATTCAAACCTGAACAGGATAGTCATTTTTTGTGTGTGTGTGGTTTTTCGAGACAGGGTTTCTTTGTAGTTTGGTGCCTGTTCTGGAACTCGCTCTTGTAGACCAGGCTGGCCTCAAACTCACAGAGATCCACTTGCCTCTGCCTCCTGAGTGCTGGGATTAAATGTGTGCACCACCAACGCCTGGCTCAGGGTAGTCCTTTCTAAAGAAAGAGAATTTCATGAAAAAATGGTCAGAAAATATGTGGCACAAAGAGATGAGTAATCCAACCAAACTGGTTCCTGTGGTAACAGTAAAAGTGAATGATCCAGTCCCTTTCTTTCCTGCTCATCTCCTTCTTGTAAGGTTCAGCCATGAGCTTCTGTCTCCTTCAAAGTTAAATAGTCTGGAAAACAAGGATGGCTCCCATTTCTTCCCATTCTAGCCATTTCTTTGAAGCTAGAGTTATCTATGCATTAGTAAATCAAGCAAAAGAAGCCACACAAAGTCAGAAGCAGTGTTGGTTTCACATGTATTTATGTGAATCAGTCATTCTACATATCTATGAAATATTTTTGCTTAATTTTATTTAGGTTTTATATTCTATTTTCTAAATGATTTTATTAAGTGACAATTGATAAATCCGAAATCATAAATGTTCAGCATATACAATTTAATTTATTTGAAATATGAATATACACATTTATATTACACCACAGTTGAGGTAATAACCATAATCTCTTGTTATTAACTTTTCATGAATGGGCCATAGAATTTTCTTCTTCTCCGGTTTATAATGTTATGTCTAGGTTCAGGAAGTTCCCCAAAAACCAACAAGGAGACCGAGTCCTGCATATAAAAGCAAAGAGCTTTTATAAAGGTTTGCAAACTCGGTCTCTCCATATGTTCAACATATTAGAATAATCAGAGAGCCCCAAGCTCAGTTAGAGTTAGGTTTTTATAGTAGTAAAGGTAGGGATGAGGGATTTCTAAATTTCAGGAGCCCTGATTGGCTGACATTTGTCTAGGGGTGTCCTGGTGAGTGTGTGCTGGCAGGTGATCCTATCTACAATGATTGGAATGATAGGAATTTCCTTTGTATGGTCTATTCTTGGGTGGTGCTCAGATAATTTCAATTTGTGGTCCTTCCTGCAGCCAGGTATTGCTTCAGGGTAAACTACTGAGACTCA